>JAVJIF010028128.1:0-57155 GCA_038442645.1 Agave tequilana | reverse complement strand
TTTTGTAAAAGAAATGTAAAAGAAAGAAAATCTAAAAACTCTATGTTAGTAAACCCTCCCCCACACTTATTTCATGCATTGTCCTCAATGCATCATGATATATGTATGCATGAAACAAAATAGAGAGGGAAGGAAAAAATACCTTAAGGTGGTGGTTCCGGTGGCAGCCTGATTGGTCCACGAAACATGGCCCAATCAACTTTGCTTGGGTTTTGAGGAACCCACCAGAAATATCATGAATATGACCCACTAAAAAGATAAATCCATGAAGGATCTTTATTAAGTACATGACCCCATCTAATTTCCATTTTCCTAATTAATTTCAGAATCAAATTTATCAACCACCTATCCCAGAATGGTGTATGAAATGATAGAACAGTTGACTTGACTCAGGAAGGACAGGATCTAATACCGACTCAGGAAAGTGACTTAGTCAAGTGATGGTTCAGGAGTCGAAATGATTTCAGGAATTAGGTCCAAGTCAAGAAAATGAAGCTCAAGTCCACATGTATTGTCCAACAATAGAATGTGACCTAATATGGGTGATATCTCTTTACTTCCATATTAAGGAATTTAAGCTCATCGCCATACAATCTTCAAAAACTAAGGTCAACGTTTTCCGTCAGAATTGTACAATCAGTTTCAGAAGTAAAAGATAGTGAGAATCTAGGTCACATTTCTCATGTAGTTCAATACCAAAGAATGGAGAACTTGCCAATTTGTCAATAGTATTTTCAGAAGTATAGAATTGGTCAAGTTCAATATGATCCTCAAAGATGGGTGATTCAACTTCATTATGAATTGGGACAGGATCCAATATCGACTCCGGGAAAAGATTGAAGTCAGGTAAAGTTACCGGTCATTATTGAATCAGGAAAAAGAATTGAATCCTAAGTTGGGGTTCAAGATCACATTCCTCTTGTAGTTCAATTCCACAAAAATGTGAACTTGCCATTTATCAATGGGACTTTCAAAAGTATGAAATTGGTCAAGTTCAATATGATTATAAATGATTGGTGATTCAATTTCAAAATGGACTGGCACTGGATCCAATACTGACTCGGGAAATGAAGTGAAATCATGTGAAGACACCAGAGTCATAATTGAATCAGGAAGGAAAATTGAATCATCAAGTGGAAGTTCAGGATCATATTCATGTTTAAGTTCAATTTCAGGAAATGGAAAACTTGCCAAAATGTCAATGGGATTTGAAGTTGGACAAGTTCAGGTGGTTGTGCTGAAATTGAATTATGATTTTCAAAACTACATGACTCATCGGCTCTAACAGAATGGCTAGTGACACCAGATCTGGTCAAACGGTGAGAACGTAAAGATTCAACCATCATATCTATGTCACGATTTCTAGCATTTTGAGCATGAGTCATGTCTTCAAGCATCTTTCCATAATTGATGAATTCATTATCTGGATGAAAAGATGAAGTGTTGTCTTGGAAGTGATAGTGAAATTGTGAGTCATCAGATTTTGGATTTGTGTTTGGACTCACGCATACTCATTTCCAAAATTGATGGTGTTCTATTTTGGACTGGTGGAATGAGTCTGTGTCTTGAAAATATTGTGGACTGGGTGGAGAAGGAGGACAAGAGTTTGAAAATTTGACTCGGGGTACGTGAACCCCAATGACTTTGTGAAGAGTTGAAATCATTATGGAAATTATAGTTATTAGATGGGGGGTATGGGTCATATTGATTCGGATGAGGCCAACCCGGCGTATGTGGTTGGTGCATATTGTAAAACGCCGGGTTGGAATTATCCGAATAGAATGGAGTCTGTGTGAAATATGGATTATTATTAGGATGGAAAGAATTGTAATTGTTGAATGCCATATCACACAATGAAATACAAACAAAAAGAAACAAACAAATACAATCAAGAAAGAAAAATTCTAACCTAAGTTAGGGTAGACCTATGACCTAGACGACTCCTAACTGATTAGACCGTCCACGGGAGGTTTAGTGTAGACTTTGACTATAAGCGAATCAGCCAGGAAAGGGCAAGGTTTGTGGGAGGTTTTCCGTCAGAGACGTTCCTTAATTAAGTAACAGCAACCTTCAGGCTTTCGGCCTTCAATCCCTTTCCTAGACACTGATTTTACAAAAGTCACTTTCCAACACTTTTCCCCTTAGGATAATCTCCTAAGTGAGTCCGAGATGTCCCTAAGGCCAACGTCTACTTTTTTATTAAATTAGGCTTGGTTAGTGAGTGCTTGGGAAAATGATTTTCGGGCTAAGGAAGGGGTGATAAAATCCCCACCTTATCTTATTTATGGGTTATGCCCTTAGAATTGATTTGTGCAAGTGTACGATATAAACAAACAAGGTTCACTCAAAGCGTATTTAAATCAAACAAAGAGTAAGTCCTAGTCAATATGCAATGCGTACGTACCTTGCCTCCAGCACTCTTTAAGTAAAAGTAAAGGAATTGAAAAGACACGTGCCTATAATGCAAATGTCTAAACATTTTTAACGTTTCAACCAATATTTTACTGTTTATTATAATTAGCAGGAGTATGGTGAAGCATACAAGAAAAGAATTATTGCAGAAGCTGTATTTTGCAAAGCTGAAGACCCTACAGAAAACTTGTCAGTAGTGAACTCAGAATTGCCGCAAATCTGCGGCTGGGGCCGAGATTCTGCGGCAAAACTGAGGGATCCTGGTCTCTGCTTTCAAGAGCAGAGGCCCAGGTCCACTTATATGTTTCTGCAATGCAAAATTTCCTGTTTCTTCAACCTGTAACCTGCAACAGAGAAGAAAATGCGTTTAGTTCTTCACTTTAAACCAAAAACCGTTGCTCTCTCCCCGGCAACGGCACCAATTTTTTTGAGACGGGAAAGGTGTTTGTATTGTGGAGTATAATTTGCACACAAAATATATTCAATAAAAAGAGATAAGGTTTAGAATCAACCTTAGGTGCTTTGATCACTCCACAAATGTATTCCAAATGATTAATGTACCCTTTCCTATCTCTGTTATAGCATGGGCTATACCGAGTCGATTCTCAGGGAGAGTTTGCGATGGAAGCGTTACGGTTGGTAGTGAAGAAAGAAAACGAAGATTCTTCTTTGCTTTAAAAGAATGAAAACAATTTGGAAAAAGAAGTGAAAGAATCGGTGGATTTGTGCATGATGGAAATAAAACGAAAGAATATGAAAACAAGATTGTCTTTGACAAGAAAACTAAAAGAATGAAAACTTGTAGAAGATTTTAAGATGGAAAAAAACCATGACTAGCTAACCTTACTACCTTGCTAAAAACTTACTAAACTCCGTGATGGTGAATGCGTGCCTCATGTTGATTCATCGGCAAAGATTTGTCTTGCGTGTTGGTCTAATTACTTTCCCACTTGAATGACGGGTGATCATTCTTGGACTTGTCTTGTAGACTCATAGATGTCATTGGCCTACAAGATAGACTTTCAATAATGGAATCAAAAGAGTGACACTCAAGGGATGCTAAGGAAGACGATACAACATTCATTAATTGAAGTAAAGAAGTTGTACAACAAATAGCATATGTTTGGTGATCCATCTCCATGTTCCATCAAGGCACTTGTTCTAAAGACAAGGCTCTAAATGAGGCACACATGAATCATATGGAGAATTACAACAAGATATAGCCAAGTATGAAAGTAACCCGTCGGAGAAGAGAAGGCCATACAACTTGCAAGATTAAAGATAGCAATCACTCCCATGAGTTAGTAGTTAGCAAGGTTAGTGGTTAGCTAGACATGAGAAGAATTAGCTACTAGCCATTACAATAAAAGAAAAGCAAAGCATGAATTAAATTGCAAGTAAAGTAAAGCTAGAAGTAAAGAAAGCAAGTAATAGTAGAAAATGCTCAAGTAGAGAAGAAGAGAATGGATCAATCCTTGCTTCACAAGTTGTCACTCCTTGATGTACACAAGCTTTCTCTCTCTTACAAATCTCTTTTGCAGAATTTCTAGGGAGGAAGAAGATCTAGAGCATTACAAAAATCCTACAAAAATACAAGCATCTAATCTCTAATCTCTAATCTCTCTTCCACACTTTTTTTGCGCAAGCCCTGGTCCTGTATTTATAGGCTCAGAGAGAAGGATCTAGAGCCCTGATCGTTGGAGAGAAATCCGGGATCTAACAACCTCGTAACTGCCGCAATTTGGCGCCAAAATCCCAGAAATTGCGGCAAAGCTGAATCTGTTGAGTAACAGATTCTTGTTACAACTTTGTTACGAGGTTGTTATCCACATGGCCTTCTAGAATCTTGAGTTGTTGCGTAGAATTCTCTAGATCCTGGGCTCAAATTTGGGCTTTGAATTAATCTCTTTTGGGCTTATGAATTAATCTCTTTAATTATTGCTAATTAAAGAGATTTTTTGGGCTTTCTCTCATTTCAGTTGTGGACCTACAAAAATAGAGAGAAGATGAGTAAAAATCATATTTTTATTTGTAATATGCATGGGACTAATGTGGTAAAATATGCAGAATTGTGTAACAATCATTGACAGCCTAGTGAAATCATCTTGGCCTGCGGAGTCGGTAAATAGTTCCCCGAAAGATGCACCAGGAATCTCGGGAAGCAGCGGTTAAGCTGGTAGTTCGAAGCAGACAGAATGCACTTTCGAACGTAATACATGTAAGTATTACGCCAGTCACAACCCTCCAACCGTTGTACAAAAGGGACAAAACCCTCGCTCCAAGGCACCGGCGTCATCAGAGAGGGGCAGTGCATCACGTACCAAGCCATTAAGTACGTGTAGGGCAGCTCGACCCGAGGGTTGGGGCGCTTCACCGTCGGCTTCCCTTCTGAGTCAACAATCGGCTTGCCATGAGAGTCGACAGCCTTCCCTGCCTCGCAGAAAGCCTGGGTTAACGCCCGCAACCCGCTTTGAATGCCAGCCGCCATGGCCGGGAGAAGGGCTATAGGACAGCCATAGGTCAGGAGCACCGACGGGTACACTACATCAGCAACAATGACTTCATGTGGCAGCGTGGGCACCACACAGCGCTTCAATCACAGCATCAAGAAGCCCGCCAACAGCGCTCGATCGGAGATAGAAACCGGGCTTGATGATGAAAGCTTTCGAAAACCGTGTCAGGTTCGAAAACATCCTCGTTCGAAACCGTGGTGTAGAAGCCTTCTGAAGCCTTAATCCTGTCGTCAATCTCCTTGTCGGAGCTGGGAGCCAGTCGGGTTACCGGATGGTCTTTCTTATTGATGCCGTTAAACAAGTAGCTGGCCCAAGACAGCTGCTTGACTCCTCCCGACCTCCAAGAGGTTACCTGACCGCAAATGTGGAAGTGACATAACACCTCCCAATAAGTCTCGTACACTTGAGGAGACCCCTTCTTCATAAGGTTGAGCTCCTCAGTGTTGGGACATATTCCTCATAGGGAGAGTCCCCTGTCGCCAGCCCCGAGACCTCATGCAACTCATGCAGGGCAAGGCCCATCTCTCCAACCAGAGTAAAGAATGTCCCCGTCAAAGATTGTAACGCTCTAGGATCCCGAAGAAGTTCTGAGAACTCGGCGGGATACCATACTGGACGGCCCTGACTGCTGCTTGGTACAAATCCGTTTGCTCCAACAAGTCCCTAAGGTCGGCAAGGACGAAGCTTACCATCCTGCCCCACCAATACTTCTCGGTGGAATGAACCCACCCGGGCGAACGGAACTGAACCGGAAAATCACCCTCCACTTTCATGAATGCGCTGAGGAAAGTGGTGCCAAGTTTTGGTGTTTCTCCAACCAGGGGCTCAGTCCTGAGCGACCCAGGGAACAGGCTGAGAACCGCCCTATCATGACTATCATGACGGTATACCCTTTTGAGCCTAAGTCACCAAGAGTGATCTCAGGGACATATCGGGAAAGGTCCCATTTCATCTTCCGAGGGACGGACATGTGCTGGAGATAAGACAGCGGGTACATCCTCTCCATGTCCGGAAGAAAAAATCTTCTATCCCCTATCTGGCGGAGCCATTTATAATCTCCGTCATACATGGAATAGCCACCATCGCCGATATGGTCTCCAAAGAAGAAGGCAGGCTTCTCCAGCGGAACACGAGCATCCGTTGTGAATACTGCGTCAGTCATAAGCTCCCGAAAAGTTATCATGTCAACATTGGAGAGCCTTTTCTTGCGCTCCTGCGACCTGTCAGCAGTCACAGGTACAGTCCTCTGCAGCACAAAGGTCAAATCACGGTCAGCACCACCTACGTGCCCAAAGTGGCGCTTCTTGGAGAGTGGAGCAGAAGAGTGCGGCACTGCAAAAGAAAAGACACTTGATCAGACATCTTATCAAAAAAAATGTGTATTAAGTGTCTATAGTCCAGACGCAGAAAAGATACTGGACGCAGAAATTATCAAAATTCACGTCTAGACTTGAGAATCCGCGTCCAGACGCAGAAGAGACATTGGACGCAGGAATTATCAAAATCCGCGTCCAGACCTGCAAATCTGCTTCCAGACGTGAGGCCCGCAGGATCAAGCCTGCGTTTTGAAAACCAAGACTCATAAGTACTTGGGCTCAGGTGCCAGATTCATAAAAAAATCAGCACCTGATGTCATAGAACGCAAGGATCAAGTCCGCGTCCGAACCCTTCACAATTAGAAATATTCTAAGTGAAGAATCTGAACTGCAGGGCTCACTGGCACCGGGTCATCAAACCCGCGCCTTGGTTATCGGCTCAAAGACCGCGTCTGAGACCGCGTTTGAGAATCAAACACGGTTTATATTCTGTGTTGACGGTTCTCCTCCAAGAAAAAGGAGATTTTTTTTTAGGGGTTCCATGAACTTCCATTAATGGTGAGGTTAAGCCTAAACGGCATTATACCTGGGAAAAGGACTTCCTGCGCGAAGGACCGCCCCTCTGGGCCTCGGCGACGGCCGCTTTTGAAGATGATGCGGTGGGTTTAGCTTTGGGTGCCATCGTTAATCAAAAATCCGATGATGAACGATGAAGAAATAGAAAGAGAAAGAAAAGACTCCTTTTTCTTAAAAAAAAACCCTAACAGATGCGCTCGGAGAAGAAGAGGATATCTCTCCGACTGTTGCCATTTATAGGCACAAAGATTTGCAAAGATACGCGGCGCGTGGCTCGATTAGCTCTACAGCGAGTCATCGCTTGATGCGTGGAACAGATCATTTAATGAACCGGGAAGTCCGCGCGCCAAAAGGTGATGTCCCGACGGTTCCCCAGAACAAGTGGCGGTGCACTCATGACATGGCACGGATTCGCACCAAACAGGCGCGTCTCTCCAAAGTTCGCGTCTTCCAATCCGGCCTAGCATCGCGTCTGCCCAATGGAATACCAGTCGTGTTTTCCATTTCCAAAAGGCGCACCCCATGAAAGTCGCGTCTGTAAAGCAGTACCATCTCTGCTCTTCAAAAAGAGCTGGCGTTCAGTCCTTGCTTCTGCAAATCAGTTTCAACAGTATACTGGCACAAGCAGACGATCGTTCACTCTTGCTTAAAACGCGTCCATGACAGACTAAAAGCAATCGGGGAGGTTTAGACTGTGTATCTAGACACTCAACACGATCAACTCTGGTGGCCCCAAAGAGTTCAACAGTATACTCACAAAGACCAACTCCAGATAAGATCAAACCTGGAGCATTAACAGTCCAGTCATAGAGGTGAATTCAGCTAGAGTCCAAAGTATTTCGAAATCCATCCCAGTTAACTGCGGATATCGAAAACTTTGGAGGGGTTCTGTAGGCTGTCAAAAAAATCACTAAAAGACAAGCCAATAAAAAGCAGAACCTCAGCATCAAGGCGCGTGGGCTCGACACCCGCGTCTCAAGTTCAAGGCGCGTGGGCTCGACACCCGCGTCTCAACATCAAGGCGCGTGGGCTCGACACCCGCGTCTCAACATCAAGGCGCGTGGGCTCGACACCCGCGTCTCAACATCAAGGCGCGTGAGCTCGACACCCGCGTCTCAGCATCAAGGTGCGTGGGCTCGACACCCGCGTCTCAGCATCAAGGCGCGTGGGCTCGACACCCGCGTCTCAACATCAAGGCGCGTGGGTTGAAACCCGCGCCTCGGTTATAACCGCCCTGGTTATGGGGCCAGTCGCCGCCCACATAGCAGGGAGGTCAGCCCCTCATTGTGGAGCACTTTTAGGGAGCACGTTCACCCCTAGAGCCTCTATAAATAGCCCCGTCGCTATGAAGAAGGGGTCGATTTTTCGGAGGAGAAAAAGAAGGTCGATTTTTCGGAGGAGAAAAAGAAGATCGGATTTTCGGAGGAGGTGAAAAGAGCTCTGAGAGAAAGAAGAGAGTAAAGCCCTTCAGAGAACTTGCTGCGCTCAAGTTGTCCTTTGCCTACCTTCTCTTTGAGAGTTTTGGTAGACAGAGCTGAGTTACTCCTTCTACCAGCTAAAGAGAAGATCCCTGACGATCCCGACGGTCATCCGGTCAACGGAGAACAAGATTCACTCTCCACCGCCACTTGAAGAACCCAGCACTAAACAAAGGGGAGATTCAAGACTCAACATCTCCCTCCCTTGTAGTCGGAGCAGTAGTCCGTTGTAATCATTCAACTGATTCAAGGAAACTTTACTTCGAATTCTTCTAGTCCGTACCAAACATCTTTGAGCACCTTTTATGTCCGCGCTTCAATGCAGAGAGTTCAACTCTTAATAGAGACCTCTGCGGGTACGCCGTCCCAATTTGTCATGATATTTTTAGTCCAACTAAGTCTGAATTTTGATATCTCTTAAAGAGATTCATCATCTGGATTTTCTCCTGAAGTCAGTTGGTGCCTTCCTCTTTTGGAAGTTGCGCTATTGACTTGGACTTCTCTGGACGCGAGTATAGTAGACTTAGACACCTGGCCTCAGGCTCTGTATATGGAGCTCGCGTCTTGAGGCTGTCAACTTAGGAGAATCTCAACTCAGACTGGAGGTCTCAGGCCTGAATCTTGCAACTCCTGTTCATCCAACAGGGAGATGGTAATTCTCGCGTCTGATTCTCTTTGCGTCTTGCATCTTAGACATGGATGTAGAACTAGATCGCGTTCAAATTCCGTGTATATCACAGCTTTGATTCGCGTCTGTTTCTGCCGCCGCAGAAGTTTGGTTCGTTGCGCAGGTCATTCCTGCGTCTGACGATTTCAGCAATAACTGCGTCTGTCACTTAGTTTTTCTGTTGAAGTATACTGTAATACCCCGTTCCCGGAATACGTACTTAGTTGCGTATTCAGATTTTCGATCATATTTTTTTGATTTGTTTCCTGTATTTATTCTGTATTATGAATTCCTTATATGATTGTTTTGCCTTGGATTTGGATCGGTGAACTCGGAGTCAGCCTTAGTCTGAGCCGGGGACTCGATCTCAGAGTTTTACTTGTTTTAGAATTTTTTGTTGTCCGATTCGACCGATTTCAGTTTTAAACATTGTTTTCCAATATTTTGGATTTTCTATGATTTTCTGAAATTTTCTGTGATTAAGTTGAAAATCTTCAAACCGGTGTCGGCCAGTGCCGCTGACCGATTCCCGGATTTTTAATTCTCAAACTGTTTGGAATTTCATGATGGTCCTTTAGACTTTATCTTTTAGAATTACATTTCCTACTTAAATACTTTTTCTGAGAATTTTATGATTTTATGAAAATTCCATCGGAGTCGGTAGGTAACTGATTCCGGGATTTTTAGTTTTAAAACTATAAAGTAATTCTTAAACGGATTTCACTATTGGTCTTCATATATTATTTTTGATTTTTGATAATTATTTCGAGTCGATCCGAGATACTTGAATTTCGGACGATTCCGGCATTTCCGAAATGATTTCCACATCTTTGACTTTAACCCGGTATCTGTCTATTCAACAGTTTCATCTTGAGTCCAAGAGAAAATATCTTCTCTTTATCATTTCTCTACCATTTTCCTTTTCTCTATTTTCCTTTCTTTCCTTCACAAGCCAAAGAGATTTCCAATTTCCCAAATTCCTAATCTTTTCCAAAATCCATTTTCTTCCACACTCTTCCATCTCAAAATATCTTCACCTAACCTCCACCTCACCCCTCCACTTGGCCGGCCATGATTGGTCAAGTGACACCTCATGCTTCCCCATTTACACAAAACCCCCTCTCTTCCATCTCAATTACACCTCCTTCACAAATCACAAATCATATATAAACTTTCCATTACATTTCCTTTCTCTTTTTCTTCACTTCCACAAAGAAATCCCCTTCTCCAAAATCCTCCTTCATCTCAACATCCACCACCAACCTCAAGGGCATCATCTAGGTCATCATCTCCACCTCAAGCATCAACAAGATCTTCATCTTCAACCTCAATCAAGCTACTTCCTTTGGATTGGGGATCATCTCTCTCTTCGTCGGATTTATCACCTTGGATCAAGCTTCACATAACCAATCCTAGTGAGTATTCTTACTCACCAAGACTTGTTTCATTCCTAGTATACTTGTATCCTCCTATCTTGTGTTCATATGCCATAAAAATCACATTTTTAGACCATCAAACGCAACCAGCGAATTCTGTTCTGCGTTCTGTTTTTGACCAGTTTTAGTCGACTTGACCTAGAACCTAGTCGACTAGAGACCCTTAGATTGAAACGTAACCTTTTCTGATCCACAGTTTTAGTCGACTCATCTTATTTATTAGTCGACTATAGATCCCTATTAGTCGACTACACCTTGACCCTAGTCGACTACCCTTTTTCTGAAACCAAACCCAACTCTCTGTTTCACAGATTTAGTCGACTTAAGTGTCTGTTAGTCGACTTGACCCTTCTATTAGTCGACTACCCCTCCTAACCTAGTCGACTAACATTTCCTGAATCAGAAACCCAACTCTCTGTTACACAGTTTTAGTCGACTAGACCCTACTGTTAGTCGACTAACCCTTCTATTAGTCGACTACTCCCTTGACCTTAGTCGACTAACTTTGGCTGTCTGTTACAGTTAATTACTATCTTAAATTTGGATCTTATGCTTCGGTTATATGGTTGTGTATTGTACTTCATGACCTATTACTTGAAGTATATAACCTCTAGTTACTTCATATTTCTATGTTTGTGTATTGTCATGCAACTGTTTGTTTCATTCTTATACTTGTATCTTGCCAGTGATGTTCTTACTCCTTATCGTATACCATGCGTGGCAGACCCTTCGAGGTCGTTGAATTCTGTGTCGCTTCTATGTTTCCACTTGCCATGTCCTTACTTCAGACTTGTTAATTTCATGTTTCCTTTTAACACATGTATATCACCTGACATGCCACTACTTTGCTAGACCCTATTGTTATGTCATGACTGACCCGGCCTATTATCAATCTATTGTTATGTTTTTATTGCTTGTGATATATCACCACCTCGTCATGCTATCTTTTAAAACCAAGCATGATACCCTTGACCTTATGATTATCTTGTTTACGGGAACCCTGCCTTATTTTATGGAACTAAGTGCTACACCATACTCGGTGGGGGCCACCTCTAGAATCCACCCCCTCAGAACAAAGTGCCACATGGAACAAAGTGCCACACCTCACGGTGGGGGCCACCTCTTGAATCTGTGGGGGCCACCTCTTGAATCTGTAGGGCTATTACTGTTATGACTGTTTATTCCCGTAACCTGATAATCTTAATAAGCTACAACTTGTATGGGTATGGGAGGAAGTGATGGATGCCGGAATGATATCTTGCTTATAGTATGGGAATATGACATATTGGCGGTACTGTTAGTGGGACTTTGGGCCCACAGATTACTGTTAGGGGGACTTTGGCCTCCAAAACTGGTCCCAGGTGTATGGGAACTACTATAAGAAGCTATATCAGTTCTCCATCAGCTTCCGATAACAACCCTCGACTTTCTTATATATGGACGTATGTGAGTTGGGATCGATACCGAGACACATACCTAGATATATGGGTTAGACGAGTTATAATAATAATTGATAACCGTTATGGATCTTACTATGATTCTTGATATTCCAGTTATGTTTCCAGTTGTGATACTTATTATGATTCCCGTTATTCCAGTTATGTCTCTGGTTATGATTCTTAGTATTCATGTTATGTATTCCTGTTTGACTTTCATCTGATTTGCAACTCTGATTCTATACGCTTGGATTTCTGTGGCATGAGATAAAGGTATATAGATGAGGGTTTCCTTGTTTGAATTATTCCTTCGATGTATTAGTCTCATGGGACCGTGACTTAAGCGTATACAATTAATCTTGCTTATAATCAGTTTTAACCTGGATTTCCTGTTTTATGATTCACTTGTTCACATCTGCCTTACTTGTGTTCTAACCTTTCTACTCTTGTCACTTAGCCATTTGGCTGTAGCCTGTTCATTGTTGGGAGGTCCTGACTCCCTTGGATTTGTATGTTCAGGTTGAAGCTTGGATCGAAGTGGAGCTGTCCACAGTAGATCGAGCTTTCTTTAGTGAGCAGGCAGACTAACTCTACTTCCTTCGTGCCAGACTCCTTTTGACTCACGGATCTTCACCCTTCTCGTGAGCATTTTGTATCTTTATTGTATATTTTACTTTTGGACTTGGTTGTGATAAAAGACATATGTAATATGTAATGTTTATCATACACTGTGATGACTTTGTATATGTACCTTTTATGTTGGCATGTGTATGTATACCACGCTTTGTGTTGTACTCTGATCCTTGTTGTACTTTTATGCTTAGCGTGTATACGTGGGGGCACCTTTTGACCTGCGTATATACGTCGCAGTGACGTCCCCGTATTTGTGGAATCGGGGCGTTATAGGATGGTATCAGAGCTTAGGCTCTCCCACCTATAGTACAATCAAGCAGCAAATTCTAGTAATTTGCTAATGCCAACTACAATGTACAAAGTTATCTAGTCCTTCTTGATTCACCAAATTCTTCTTGATTCCTTCCTTCATATCCTGAAATCCTTCCATTTTTCCAACTCCTTCCAGTTATCTTTAGCCATCTTAGTATGGAGAGGAGGTCGGGCCGCAATCACTCCGGGCAAGCATCAAATGGAGCAGCGGGAGAAAATGTGGATATACTGAGGGTTGTCCAGATGATGATGGAGAACCAGCAGCAACAGACGGAGCTTCTCCGGCAAGAGTTAGCAGCACCTAAAGGGCAAAGGCCGGGGAATATATCGGATTTCAGAAGACTGCAGCCAGCCATATTCACGGGTGGGGAAACCCTTGGATGCTGAGCAATGGCTGACAGACACATCAGACTTGTTGAATGCAGCCCGTGTCCCAGAGGAAAACCAAGTGGAGGTGCCAAGATTCAATTGAAGGATATAGCCAGAACTTGGTGGCTAGCTGAGGAGGCAAGACTGGAGAAGCCTGTCACTTGGGACACATTCTCCAAGAGTTTTTATAGCAGATTCTTCCCTGTCACAGCTCAGAAAGACATGGAGGAGCAGTTCATCAGACTTCGGCAAGGGAATAAGTCCGTGGATGAGTATGCCGCGGAATTTCTCAGACTTAGCTGCTTTGCTCCGTACATGGTAACTGATGAGGAGAAGCGAGCAAGTAGATTCCAGCAGGGCTTGCAGATGGATATCCAAGTTTTCTTAATGCCCCAGCAGTTGAAGACTTATTCTGAAGTTCTCACCATAGCTCGAGAAGTGGAGCGTGGACTAGAGAAGAAGCAAGCAAACCAGATGAGGAACCAGGCCAAGAAGAGGCCTTTTGAGTTGATGGATGAGGAGGATGCAGATAGGGCAACCCATGGCCCGATGATGAAGAGACCATTCCAACCTCCTCTGTCTCAGATTGTATGCAACTTCTGCCACAGGCCCGGACATTATAAGAGGGATTGTCGAGTGGCCAATGGATTATGTTTGGCATGTGGGAAAGGGAGTCATACGCTCAGGGATTGCCAGTACAGAAAGTTTGGACATGTGGCACCGATCAGACCAGCTCTTCCAGCCCCAGCTCGTCCAGCCCCAGCACTTCCAGCGCCGCCACTAAGGAGGAACCCTGAACCTGTTGATCGAAGAGTTCCATTTCCACCCCAACGGTATGATCATCAGCAAAGGGGAATGAGAGCTAGAGCAGATCAGGGTAGAGGCCAAGGTTACATCATGGCAGCAGAGACCTCAGGCGATGCAGCAGAGTGGGTAGACCAGTATCCAGATCAGGAGCCTTAGGGATATCATGGTAACCACTACCCCAGATCTTGTATTTGAGTTGGTTATCATTCTGAATATTTTCTCTTATCATTCTTTCATTGTCCATCATGATCCTTCCTGTATTCATCTTATTCCCTATTTTGGTTTTATGAGCCCTTTATTCCAGCCTTTGTCCCCTTTGTGTTCATTTCACCCCTTAATGAAATTGCGAGGACGCAATTTTTGTAAGGTGGGTAGATTGTAATACCCCGTTCCCGGAATACGTACTTAGTTGCGTATTCAGATTTTCGATCGTATTTTTTCGATTTGTTTCCTGTATTTATTCTGTATTATGAATTCCTTATATGATTGTTTTGCCTTGGATTTGGATCGGTGAACTCGGAGTCAGCCTTAGTCTGAGCCGGGGACTCGATCTCAGAGTTTTACTTGTTTTAGACTTTCTGGTTGTCCGATTCGACCGATTTCAGTTTTAAACATTGTTTTCTAATATTTTGGATTTTCTATGATTTTCTGGAATTTTCTGTGATTAAGTTGAAAATCTTCAAAACCGGTGTCGGCCAGTGCCGCTGACCGATTCCCGGATTTTTAATTCTCAAACTGTTTGGAATTTCATGATGGTCCTTTAGACTTTATCTTTTAGAATTACATTTCCTACTTAAATACTTTTTCTGAGAATTTTATGATTTTATGAAAATTCCATCAGAGTCGGTAGGTAACTGATTCCGGGATTTTTAGTTTTAAAACTATAAAGTAATTCTTAAAACGGATTTCACTATTGGTCTTCATATATTATTTTTGATTTTTGATAATTATTTCGAGTCGATCCGAGATACTTGAATTTCGGACGATTCCGGCATTTTCCGAAATGATTTCCACATCTTTGACTTTAACCCGGGTATCTGTCTATTCAACAGTTTCATCTTGAGTCCAAGAGAAATATCTTCTCTTTATCATTTCTCTACCATTTTCCTTTTCTCTATTTTCCTTTCTTTCCTTCACAAGCCAAAGAGATTTCCAATTTCCCAAATTCCTAATCTTTTCCAAAATCCATTTTCTTCCACACTCTTCCATCTCAAAATATCTTCACCTAACCTCCACCTCACCCCTCCACTTGGCCGGCCATGATTGGTCAAGTGACACCTCATGCTTCCCCATTTACACAAAACCCCCTCTCTTCCATCTCAATTACACCTCCTTCACAAATCACAAATCATATATAAACTTTCCATTACATTTCCTTTCTCTTTTTCTTCACTTCCACAAAGAAATCCCCTTCTCCAAAATCCTCCTTCATCTCAACATCCACCACCAACCTCAAGGGCATCATCTAGGTCATCATCTCCACCTCAAGCATCAACAAGATCTTCATCTTCAACCTCAATCAAGCTACTTCCTTTGGATTGGGGATCATCTCTCTCTTCGTCGGATTTATCACCTTGGATCAAGCTTCACATAACCAATCCTAGTGAGTATTCTTACTCACCAAGACTTGTTTCATTCCTAGTATACTTGTATCCTCCTATCTTGTGTTCATATGCCATAAAAATCACATTTTTAGACCATCAAACGCAACCAGCGAATTCTGTTCTGCGTTCTGTTTTTGACCAGTTTTAGTCGACTTGACCTAGAACCTAGTCGACTAGAGACCCTTAGATTGAAACGTAACCTTTTCTGATCCACAGTTTTAGTCAACTCATCTTATTATTAGTCGACTATAGATCCCTATTAGTCGACTACACCTTGACCCTAGTCGACTACCCTTTTTCTGAAACCAAACCCAACTCTCTGTTTCACAGATTTAGTCGACTTAAGTGTCTGTTAGTCGACTTGACCCTTCTATTAGTCGACTACCCCTCCTAACCTAGTCGACTAACATTTTCTGAATCAGAAACCCAACTCTCTGTTACACAGTTTTAGTCGACTAGACCCTACTGTTAGTCGACTAACCCTTCTATTAGTCGACTACTCCCTTGACCTTAGTCGACTAACTTTGGCTGTCTGTTACAGTTAATTACTATCTTAAATTTGGATCTTATGCTTCGGTTATATGGTTGTGTATTGTACTTCATGACCTATTACTTGAAGTATATAACCTCTAGTTACTTCATATTTCTATGTTTATGTATTGTCATGCAACTGTTTGTTTCATTCTTATACTTGTATCTTGCCAGTGATGTTCTTACTCCTTATCGTATACCATGCGTGGCAGACCCTTCGAGGTCGTTGAATTCTGTGTCGCTTCTATGTTTCCACTTGCCATGTCCTTACTTCAGACTTGTTAATTTCATGTTTCCTTTTAACACATGTATATCACCTGACATGCCACTACTTTGCTAGACCCTATTGTTATGTCATGACTGACCCGGCCTATTATCAATCTATTGTTATGTTTTATTGCTTGTGATATATCACCACCTCGTCATGCTATCTTTTAAAACCAAGCATGATACCCTTGACCTTATGATTATCTTGTTTACGGGAACCCTGCCTTATTTTATGGAACTAAGTGCCACACCATACTCGGTGGGGGCCACCTCTAGAATCCACCCCCTCAGAACAAAGTGCCACATGGAACAAAGTGCCACACCTCACGGTGGGGGCCACCTCTTGAATCTGTGGGGGCCACCTCTTGAATCTGTAGGGCTATTACTGTTATGACTGTTTATTCCCGTAACCTGATAATCTTAATAAGCTACAACTTGTATGGGTATGGGAGGAAGTGATGGATGCCGGAATGATATCTTGCTTATAGTATGGGAATATGACATATTGGCGGTACTGTTAGTGGGACTTTGGGCCCACAGATTACTGTTAGGGGGACTTTGGGCCTCCAAAACTGGTCCCAGGTGTATGGGAACTACTATATAGAAGCTATATCAGTTCTCCATCAGCTTCCGATAACAACCCTCGACTTTCTTATATATGGACGTATGTGAGTTGGGATCGATACCGAGACACATACCTAGATATATGGGTTAGACGAGTTATAATAATAATTGATAACCGTTATGGATCTTACTATGATTCTTGATATTCCAGTTATGTTTCCAGTTGTGATACTTATTATGATTCCCGTTATTCCAGTTATGTCTCTGGTTATGATTCTTAGTATTCATGTTATGTATTCCTGTTTGACTTTCATCTGATTTGCAACTCTGATTCTATACGCTTGGATTTCTGTGGCATGAGATAAAGGTATATAGATGAGGGTTTCCTTGTTTGGATTATTCCTTCGATGTATTAGTCTCATGGGACCGTGACTTAAGCGTATACAATCAATCTTGCTTATAATCAGTTTTAACCTGGATTTCCTGTTTTATGATTCACTTGTTCACATCTGCCTTACTTGTGTTCTAACCTTTCTACTCTTGTCACTTAGCCATTTGGCTGTAGCCTGTTCATTGTTGGGAGGTCCTGACTCCCTTGGATTTGTATGTTCAGGTTGAAGCTTGGATCGAAGTGGAGCTGTCCACAGTAGATCGAGCTTTCTTTAGTGAGCAGGCAGACTAACTCTACTTCCTTCGTGCTAGACTCCTTTTGACTCACGGGATCTTCACCCTTCTCGTGAGCATTTTGTATCTTTATTGTATATTTTACTTTTGGACTTGGTTGTGATAAAAGACATATGTAATATGTAATGTTTATCATACACTGTGATGACTTTGTATATGTACCTTTTATGTTGGCATGTGTATGTATACCACGCTTTGTGTTGTACTCTGATCCTTGTTGTACTTTTATGCTTAGCGTGTATACGTGGGGGCACCTTTGACCTGCGTATATACGTCGCAGTGACGTCCCCGTATTTGTGGAATCGGGGCGTTACATATACTAAGCTTCAGATCTTCTAATTTCGTTGCTTCTTGCAGGTAGGCTTGATCATCCTTTTTCATGTTCGTTGGGCCCTTGGGAGAATATATCGGCCAGCGAACTTGGTCGATGGTCGACCACAGGAGAAGAAGTCATGACTCCTGCCTTCAGGAGATTGGGACCAGACCCTCGCCAAGATCTCTTTGGATTCAATGCACCAGTCATGCTTCTTCGCATGGCATGGTCAGAGTGAGGATGGCGGCGGGGGTAGCGGTGGATATAGTGGTGGGTAGCATCCCCTGAGAGGTCTCAAACCTCCTCTCTTACCCCAGAAGTGACATCGAGGGAAACTCCATGCCTACTGAATGACCTTCTAGTGGAAGAGATGTTCACCAACGAAGGATCATACCCCCACTTCAGATGATCAGGTGGAGTCAGAAGATTCTGCTACCATTCAACTTAAGAAACACCATTGTTCTTTCGATGGCGACGCAATCAGCATCCGAACGCCATTACAGCGCTCATCCCATCTTTGGCGCCTTTCTAAACATCCTGTACTTGGAATTGTATGCAGCTTTGAGGAGTGAGTGCAACCTCTGAGAGAGAGAGGGACTTCTTTGTGTACTCCTTAACTGTAACACTCAATCTCATTGTATAAGAGAGCGTTTTGTATCACTATCATATGCCTGGATATAAATAAAAGTGGCACTTTTCTTTTTGTCTCTTCTATTATCTTGGACTCTCTTGTTTCTTTTTAGCCAGACGCATAGAAGCAAAGAATCTTCAGCTTGTCAAAACTATGATGAAGATTTTAACAAGTCAAATTTCGTGGAGAAAAATCCTATTTCAGGAACCCCACAATGCTGTCGGAGGTGTGATATTAACTTGACAGAAATAAGATAATTTTGGTGGGCCTGCCACTTTATAAAAAGAAAGTGACAGGTTGAATTGGTACCCCCAGGGAAGGTGAGCTTTTATCAAAGGTTTAAGCTCAACTGGAGAGTTGATGAAAACACTGTTAACGATGTAATGTTAACCTAACAATATTTTTTTTGGGTAGACTTGTTATTCTGTTGAGGAGAATAACAAGTGAGACTAGGCTCGCGGGGAGTCTAGGAAAGTCTTTACCGTTAGAGGTGTGATATTAACTTAACGGGTTGAATGAAGTCTTGTCAGAAGTGTAATGTTAACTTGACAAGGGTGTAAGTCAGAGGTGTAAGATTAACTTGACTCAGAAGCATTTCAGTTTTCACCCAGGAAAACTGAAAGTGTCACTGTCATAGGTGTAATGTTTAACTTGACAATGAGGGTAATGCTAGAGGTGTAATTTTGAACTTGGCATTAGTCATCTCGACTTCAACGAGGAAGTCTGAGGAAAAGTCATGGCCATAGGTGTATTGTTGAACTTGGCGATGACCTGGATGCTAGAGGTGTAGTGCTAAACCTAGCATTGTTCATTTCAGCTTCGATATGGAAGACTGAAGAAAAGCTGACTGTCAGAGGTGGATGTTAACTTGACAGAAACTCGATGTACTGTTTAGAAGTATAATGTTAACTTAACAGTAATTTGTCAGAGGTGTGGTATTAACTTGACAGAAATTGATTTGCGATATGAGCAATTTGAGGACCTGTCATTCTATTGATGAGAATTGGCAAGTGGAGTTTAAAAATGTCAGTGGTATAGTGTTAACTTGACAAATTTAGATTTGCGATATGAGCAATTTTGAAGACTTGCCATTCTATTAATGAGAATTGGCAAGTGGAGTTTAAAGTACCAGAGGTATAGTGTTAACTTGGCAACGACTGTATTTCGTGGACCTACCATTCTGTGGATGAGAATTGGTAAGGGATTTTGGAGGGGAGAGTGGAGTCAAATCCACTTAGGATTTTTAGCAAACCCTCAGCTATCAACGGATTTGAGGTGCCTTTACCAACTACCGTTTGAGTTGGGCTAGCCATGCTATTCCCCTCAGCATGATAAGTTATCGAAGACTTATGTTGGTCTTAGAAGCCAACATTTTCCTCTATCCTTAGCCGTTGGAGGCGTCGGATCAAACGGGAACATGTCCCTTAGGATTTTTAGCAAATCCTCAGCTGTCAACGGGTTTGATATGCCTTTACCAACTACCGTTTGAGTTGGGCTAGCCATGCTATTCCCCTCAGCATGATAAGTTGTCGAAGATTCTTGTTGGGCTTAAAAACTAACATTTTCCTCTATCCTTAGCCGTTGGAGGCGTCGGATGTTAATGAAGAAGCTCTTCTTGTTTTGATCAGAGGTGTACTTTTAACTTGATCGGAGGAGGAGTACTATTAAGGATAGTACTTCTTCAAGAATCTACCATTGATCGGCATCATGAGTGTATCGCCATTTGAAGTTATGAGGCGATATGATCCATTTGAGTAGACTGACTCCACTACAAATGGTCCTTCCCATTGGGTTGGAATTTTCCTTTCGTCTTGTGCGTCATCACCATGGGTCTTCTGACGGCTAAGACAAGGTCGCCTTTCTTGAAAGTTCGCACTTTAACTTTCTTGTTGAAGGCTCTGGTAATTCGAGCTTGGTAAAGCTCGATTTGTTGCTGGGCCTGCAGACGTTTGTCATCTAAGGCTTCCAATTCTTGGAGTCGCTGTCGATGCTTCTCCTCATTCGTCATCTCTGCTGTCAGGGCGACGTGTAGAGATAGAATTTAGATTTCCAGTGGAAGCACGGCTTCACACCCGTATACCAAAGAAAATGGTGTAGCTTTGGTTGGGGTTCGGACAGTTGTGCGATAAGCCCATAAGCATTCACCCAGTTTGTCGTCCCAGTCACATTGACTTTTCGAGACGAATTTCTTGAGAAGCTTGCCAATGGTCTTGTTGAAAGCTTCTGCGAGACCATTAGCGGCGGGGTAGTATGCCGTTGAGGACACACTCTGGATTCTGAACTTGGCGCAGAATCTCTGGAAAGCCTGGCTGATGAACTGGGGTCCGTTGTCCTGGACAATTCGCCGAGGTACCCCAAAACGGTAAATGACGTGATGTTTCACGAATTTGATCACATCAGATGACTTCACCTCCCTCAAAGGAACGGCCTCAGCCCATTTGGAGAAGTAATCGGTTATTGTCAAAATAAACCGATGCCCTTTTGATGATGGAGGGCTGATAGGGCCGACCACATCCATCCCCCACATTTCAAATGGCCAAGTAGAAGCCGTGGAGTGAAGGTAGCCTGGTGCTTGATGGATGAAATCGCCATGTACTTGGCAGGCATGACATCTTTTGGCATAGGTGATGGCGTCAGCGATCATCTTGGGCCAATAATATCCAAACCTTTGGAGTCGGTATGCAAGTTTTAGGCCAGGTTGATGGGCTCCACACATGCCGTCATGGGCTTCT
Source organism: Agave tequilana (assembly GCA_038442645.1). Classification (NCBI taxonomy): domain Eukaryota; kingdom Viridiplantae; phylum Streptophyta; class Magnoliopsida; order Asparagales; family Asparagaceae; genus Agave; species Agave tequilana. The sequence goes on along the minus strand of JAVJIF010028128.1, from coordinate 35,874 downwards.
TTCAATACCTCCTGTGCCTCTTTTTGTGAAAGGCAGCGAAGCAGGATCCCGTCATGCGATCGACGATACAGTGTTCGTGTAATCGCGTTATAGTAGAATTTGGGGGCTTTCCTTCGAATGGCAGTCGCTTCCTTGGTGTCCTCAGGCAAGATGCCATACAAGACATAATCAATGTAAGAGAATCGCCAGTCTCTAGGTTCTGGACCGGCTGACGACTCGAGCATTTCCTTGTCCTGACAATCTCCTGTTGACTCTGGGTAATCTTCAGGGGAAATTCTCAGACAATACAGGTCATGGCTGTGGACAAATACTTTTTCTACTGTTCCAGCTGGAAGAGCTAAAGAGGCAGCGAGGGATGCCAGTGCATCTGCATGCGCATTTTGCCTGCGCGGTACATGGTCGATGTAGAAGTTTGTAAACTTTCCAGCCATGTTGACAATCACGTTATAATAGGGTACTAGGTCTTCATGTCTGACTTCGTACTCCCCGCGAACCTGGCTGACGATGAGTTTGGAATCACCATATGCCTCGAGATTTTTAACGCCAATCTCATCGGCGAGTTGCATCCCAATCAAAAGAGCATTGTACTCCGCCACATTGTTGGAACACGGCTCAATTAATGAGACAGCTCGAGGAATCACATAGTTCTGCGGGAAGACGAGTACTACTCCTACTCCTGCGACTATGTGTCCTTTTGGGCTTGTTCTTGATGCACCATCAAAGAAAAGTTGCCCCACCTATTTTTCAAAGGATGTCTGGGTCTGGCAGGCTTCAGCGACCTCATCTGGGAGATCGTCGTAAAGTTTGGTTGCCCTCGGATCTGGATGCTCAGCCAGGAAATCCGCCACCGCTTGTCCTTTAATGGCCTTCTGTGGTAAAAAGTGCATTTCATATTGAGATAACAATATGGCCCATTTTGCCAGTCGGCCATTTAGCGATGAAGGCTTTGTCATAAGTAACCTCAAGGGGTTGACTTTTGATATGACATTTATGGTTTGGCCTGCCAGATAGTGTCGCATTTTCTGAATGGCAAACACCAGTGCCAAACATTCCTTCTCGATCGGGTTGTATCGATGTTCGGCTCCGATCATTGTTCTACTCAGATAGTAGATCGCTTGCTCTCGTCCTTGATCATCATTCTGAGCTAGTAGAGCTCCAAAAAATGATCCATTGCTCGGACGTATACCAGGAAAGGTTTTTCGGATATCGGAGCTGCAAGGACTGGTGGTTGTGTGAGGTATTGCTTGATTTCCTCAAATGCTTGTTGGCAAGCGTCGTCCCAAATGAATAAAACACCCTTCTTCATTAGTTTAGTGAAGGGTTGGCATCTTTCGGAGAGATTTGAGATAAACCTGCGGATGTATGCCAATCGTCCTTGCAATCCCCTGAGTTCCTTGAGATTCCTCGGAGGTTGCATCTCCTGGATAGCACAAACCTTCTCTGGGTCCAAATGAATTCCTGTGGAAGTCACTACAAACCCTAGGAACTTGCCGCTGGCCACCCCCAGGAAGGATTTGGTAGGGTTCATCTTTAACTGATGGGCCCGCATGATGTCAAAGACAGCCTTTAGATCAGTGATATGATCACCTTTAGCGCGGCTTTTTACCGCAATGTCATCAACATAGCATTCCACTATTTTGCGCATTTGCTGATGGAAAATGGCATTCATGGCCCTTTGATATGTGGCCCCTGCATTCTTCAATCCGAAGGGCATGACGGTGTAGCAGTAGACCCCTAGTGGTGTTCTGAAGGAGGTGTGCTTTTCGTCATCAGGATACATTTTGATTTGATTATATCCTGAGAATCCGTCCATGAAGGACATTCATTCGAATCCACATGTATTGTCAATCATGACATCTGTGTTGGCAGTGGGAATTCGTCCTTGGGACAGGCCTCGTTCAGATCACGAAAATCGATGCAGATTCGGATCTTTCCGTTCTTCTTGGCAATGGGAACGATGTTGGCTACCCAGTCGGGATGTTGTTCTTCCCTGATGAAACCAGAATTTATAAGCTTTCTGACTTCTGATTGAATCGCCTCCATTATCTCTGGGCGGAATCGTCGCTGTTGTTGTTTGACAGGCTTTACGTCCGAATTGATGTTGAGGCGGTGCATAGCCACTTGAGGATCAAGTCCGGGCATGTCTTCGTAATTCCAGGCGAAGACGTCTATATACTCTTGTACAAGAGATATAAGATCCTTTTTCTCCGAAGGTGACAGGCCATCACTTATGAAGATGGGCTTAGGATTAGCCTCATCCTCCAGATTGATCTGAACAATCTTGTCCTCTGTGGGTTGCTCTCGCTGTTCAAAGCGGGTATCCCAAAGAGTATTTAAATGTTTGATCCAAGGATCTGTATCGGATTGGATCATTTCTTCATCTCCGTCTTCCAGGTGGCTTGTTGAAACCATGTTCACTGAAAGTTCTCTGAAGATGTTGCTGACACTAGCATCTAACTCCCACGAGGACGTGCCCTATGAGTAATCATGGCCTAATGTCTCTTCAGAGTTAGAGGCTGATGGGATCAGAGTTGACACATAGCCCAACCCCCTGCAAGTCTGATGATAATAATTAGGTGCTTTCCCTTTCGGCACAAAGGATCGAAGTAGCGTTCTCCTTCCTTTGCCGAAGTTCAACCCGAGTCTGCTGGTTAGGTCATACCCTATGTTTTTCATCATTCTGAGTGCCTTTGGCTCATAATGACCGAACTGAGGGGATTCCTGCTCGCTTTCTGATTCTTCATGAGTCATTGGTTCAGATTCAATTCGTCCGAAAAGAATTGGTCTTTGGCCTTTCCTACTCGCTGGAACCATGAATATTGATTGTTACGCATCGCCGACATTTCGACATGTTTCGAAGGACGATTTCACTGGTACATGCAACGATGTCAAAGCATCCATTGCCGACCAGAGATCGTCATCCACGTCGGTACTAGTGTCTGACGGCACTGAATCAGAAGCAAACACAGAAAAATATGCCAGATCTAAATCTTCATTAATATACCATCCGCCTGCATCATCGGCGGAGGTATTATCAACATCGGGCCTATTAATGCCCGTTACAGGTGGATCTAGCTCCCACACACACTCATCCTCTTCCAGCTCGGTGTCGACTTCATTGCCAGAGTCTGGTTCCTCTGGTTGCGGGACTTCATCTGTTTCCGCAGATTCCTGAAATAGAGGGAATCTGTGAAATAATTCTCCACTCCCTTGAACGGATGCCTCTCGGCAATCAACGTTCGCACCTTTCCACTCCCGTCAATGTATTTCATGACTTGGTAGAGAGTAGAGGGAACGATAGAATTGCGATGAATCCAGGGTCTTCCCAGCAGTAGATTGTAGGAAGTGTCAGCGTCGATGACGTAGCATGTCACCTCTGACCTTAGGTCTCCAATCTGGCATTTGAGCTTGACCTTCCCCATTGGACGGGTACTATTGGCATTGAACCCATAAATGGTCATCTGGGTAGGGCTCAAACGGTGAGCAGGAATCCCGAGATGTTGCATGACCCTGCGAGGCATAACGCTCAATGCAGACCTGGGATCTACCTGAATGCGGTTCACCTCAGATGATCCAATATACCCTGCGAAGTAAAGGGGTCGATCATGCTTCCCTTAGGCTTGCATATCATCTGCCGTGAAGGTGATGCAGGGAATATTTTGGGAGGCGTGGAGGCAATCCTCTACATCTTCCTCCTTTGGTAGTTGGGTGATGAAGACCTCAACATTGGCCAGAGCTTCTTGTAGAGCTTCTCTGGTCGACTTTGATAGCCTGAGGAGCTCATAAAGAGTAATTCGCGCCGGGATGTTGGCCAACTGAGCCAGGACATCAAAGCGGTAAGGTGCCATGGATCCTTCCGCTATGTCTTTTGAAAGAACTCGAGAAAATCGAAGATCTTTCTGTTTCTCCCCGGGTTGCTTCGTGGAGGGCTTGGTTGGCTCTGCCGTGGGTCTTGGAGGAGTTACCGCCACTTCGCCATACTTTTTCAAATATGGCTGCCCCGAATGGGTTTCTGCCACCAGCCGACTGGGTTCTGCGGCCAGAACTATTGTCTCCTCTTCTGAGTCGGTTAGCAAGGGAATATCAGTTTCCGCTTCTCGAGAAGAGGCACATACTACGTTGCAGGATGAAGCCTTCGCTTTGCCTTTGGACTTCCTGCTGGTTACAGTAGTCCATTGCTGGCCATCAATAAGGTCGGGATGAACCCACATGACTTCTCCCCGAGGTGTGGGAACAGGTACCAAGCCCTTTTCTTACTGCTGGTGAGGGTCTGTGTTGACCATTCTCAGCTCTCCTCTTGGGATAGGGACTACTCCAGAGGGTGTTGGGGGTTGTCTCCCAAACTGGAGAACTGACGTCATATTAGCCGTCACCTTCTTCTGCTCTGGTCGGAGTTTCAATACCTCCGCGTCAATCAGGGCCTGAAGGATGTCCTTGAAGACATAACAGCTCTTGGTAGGGTGTCCCAACATCCTGTCATACATGCAGTAGTTGGGATTGTCGGTTTTACCGACTTCCTCGGGGCGCCTAGCTTCAGGAAGCTTCAGTCGATTGCTCTTGTTGAGTAATTTGAAGAGCGAGTCGACAAGTTCATCCTTGAAGGAATACTGCTTGTGGCTCGTGGTTGACTTGAAGAGCCACTTCCCTTGACCGGTTGAGGTTTGACAGGGGACTTGGTCTCTGCTGCCAAGTTATCCTTCCTTTTGGCTTGGAGGGATGTGTCTGGCGCACGCCTCGTTGACCTTTCAAGCCTAGGTTTGTTTTCTTCCGCTCTGACGCGGGCGACAATCTCCTCAGCCTGTTCACTGTAGGCTGTCAAAAAAATCACTAAAAGATAAGCCATTAAAAAGCAGAACCTCAGCATCAAGGCGCGTGGGCTCGACACCCGCGTCTCAAGTTCAAGGCGCGTGGGCTCGACACCCGCGTCTCAACATCAAGGCGCGTGGGCTCGACACCCGCGTCTCAAGTTCAAGGCGCGTGGGCTCGACACCCGCGTCTCAAGTTCAAGGCGCGTGGGCTCGACACCCGCGTCTCAACATCAAGGCGCGTGGGCTCGACACCCGCGTCTCAAGTTCAAGGCGCGTGGGCTCGACACCCGCGTCTCAAGTTCAAGGCGCGTGGGCTCGACACCCACGTCTCAACATCAAGGCGCGTGGGCTCGACACCCGCGTCTCAACATCAAGGCGCGTGGGCTCGACACCCGCGTCTCAACATCAAGGTGCGTGGTTGAAACCCGCGCCTTGGTTATGGAGCCAGTCGCCGCCCACATAGCGGGAAGGTCAGCCCCTCATTGTGGAGCACTTTTAGGGGGCACGTTCACCCCTGGAACCTCTATAAATAGCCCCGTCGCTATGAAGAAGGGGTCGATTTTTCGGAGGAGAAAAAGAAGATCGGATTTTCGGAGGAGGAGAAAAGAGCTCTGAGAGAAAAGAAAGAGAGTAAAGCCCTTCAGAGAACTTATTGCGCTCAAGTTGTCCTTTGCCTACCTTCTCTTTGAGAGTTTTGGTAGACAGAGCTGAGTTACTCCTTCTACCAGCCAAAGAGAAGATCCCTGACGATCCCGACGGTCATCCGGTCAACGGAGAACAAGATTCACTCTCCACCGCCACTTGAAGAACCCAGCACTAAACAAAGGGGAGATTCAAGACTCAACATCTTCCCTCCCTTGTAGTTGGAGCAATAGTCCGTTGTAATCTTTCAACTGATTCAAGGAAACTTTACTTTGAATTCTTCTACTCCGTACCAAACAAGGGATGGCGACTCCGCTGGGGACTACATTTGTCACTGATGAGCAAATCGTGGCACAAGATGACGTCCTTCGTAAGGGAAAGATGGTCGAATCACTCGTTGTCGAGTTCGACCAGGCAAAGTACGAAGAGTTTCTCTCTTCCGGCTCCAAGAGCCCCAAGACCCGCGTCTGCCGCAGGGTCTCGATGGGGAATGGCCCCGAAGCCCGATCCGAAGCTCTCTTGGGCGCTGCTGCTGCCAATTGTGCCAAGCAAGATACACGCGCCAACGCCTCTCAGAAGGCCCGCGTGATCTCAGGCACAACTGCCGCTGCGATCAACCGCGCAGCACGGAACACACGCGTTAGCATCTCTCAGGAGACCCGCGTGGTTAAAATCCCTGGTGTCCAGCATCAGGTCATCGTTGGTCACTCTCCACCTCCACGACGCAACCGAAACGCTCAGCGTCGACAGAGGAGACGTGCGCGTCAGCTACAAGTTGGAACCTCTGGTTGTCCGACTGAGGCTGGATGAGATGTACAATCTGGCGCCTTGCCCGCGCCACGTCCAGCACGTGAAGTCCGCGTTTGGCGGCCCAAACGCGAGACTCCTCAAGCTAGGTCCTCTGAAGACCAACTCACCAAACGCCAAGGTGAAGCCTCTGCGCCTCATCAAGCGCGAGAGGCACGCGCCCATAGGCGTGGGGCCCAGCAGCCCATCCTCTCTCAAACGTCTCTGCCTCGACACGCTGAGCGGCAGCGCGGCAATCGTGTCTCATCCCAACAGAGACGCCAGACGCGCGTCTTACAACCGTGGTGCGAAAATCGCGTCCTTGAAACCTGCACCCAGGCTGTACAGCACATGGATGCCTCCCGTCTTCGACGTTGCGAGGTTAATCTCTTCGATCCCCCTCCCGTGGATCTGAGGGATTACTTGACGAAGAAAAGAAGTGCTAATCAGGTCACTTCATCATGTTGCTGCCAACGGCTCATCTCTATGCTCTCCGAGTGCCGTTGTGGTTCAGGTGTGCACCAGCAGTCTTTAGTTAGACAGCTGACCCTGATTCCCCCGTCAGCCAAAAGAAGGCGCTCCTACAGAAGGAGGACCTTCTCCGACATTGAGTACCCGGAGCTCACTGCAATATGACAAGCAGGAGCAAGGGAAAACAACCTGCAGTCAGCTCAGATGAGTCTGACTCTGAACCGGAAGGAGTGTATCGACACACTCGCACCCGGACTGGGGCCATTCCCCCGATTGATTATAATGCGTTATCCCATGGCATTAAAGTGAATGATTCTCACTCCGCCGTAGCGGAATCACGGGCTTCAAACTCTTCCGTTGAGAAGGAGGCCTCCGCCTACATGATAGGCACTCCTGAGGAAACGGCTAGACATTTAGAACAAATCCAGAAGGCACAAATGGATATGATTCTTTCTCAGCAGGAATCTATCGACTCCCTCAAGCAGATGCTTGCACAGTTGCTCGAGGACAGGAGGAAATCTCCTCCTAAAAAGACGAAGGGCAAAGGAAAAAAGGGAGAAAGCTCATCTTCCGAACCTTCTGAGGAGAGGCCGCGATCTACTTCTAGTTCGTCCAAATCCTCGTCGCAAGTAAAGGGCGACCAAGACCAGGGAAAGGCTCATGCTAAAAGAATGAGTCAATTGGAGCAACGCCTCGAGGCCCTTACCAACCGTAAAGCCCTCCAAGAAGCTGGAGTGGTCCGGCCCTATCCTGCTGAATGGTCGGTTCCATACCCGTCCAAGTTCAAGGCTCCAACCCTTCAAGCATTCGATGGGAAAGGGTCACCCAACCAACACATCTACTACTTTAAATCCCAAACAGGGAATGTAGTAGACAACGATGCCATCTTGGCACGACTGTTCATTGGCACCCTAAAGGGCTGGCCTTTGAATGATTTATGAAGCTCCCAGAAGGTTCCATCAAGAACTGGGGCGATTTGGAGAAGCTTTTCTTAACGCGCTTCTTCGAGGATGACTCGGAAGTCACAATGCCCACCCTTTTGGCTACCAAACAGCGAAAGGGAGAGTCCGTCAAATCTTTCATGGAGAGATTTCGAAATGTGGCACTTCGATGTTCGAGCGGCATGACCCAGGTCACCCTGGTGGAAACATGCCGCCACAATCTCCAAACCTCACTCCTTGCTCAAATAGGAGTTGCTGAAAGCCGCACCTGGAAGCAGCTGGTCCAACAAGGTGAACAGGCTGAGGAGATTGTCGCCCGCGTCAGGGCAGAAGAAGGGAAGCCACGGCCAGAGAGGTCAACCAGGCGTGCGCCAGACACATCCCTCCAGACAAAGCGGAAGGATAATTTGGCAACAGAGACCAAATCTCCCGCCAAACCTCAACCGGTCAAGGCGAGTGGCTCTTCGAGCCAGCCACGCGCCAACAAGCAGTATTCTTTCAAGGAGGAACATGTCGATTCGCTCTTTAAGCTACTCAATAAGAGCAATAGACTGAAGCTCCCTGAGGCCAGGCGCCCTGGAGAAGTCGGTAAAACTGATAATCCCAATTACTGCTTATACCACAGAATGTTGGGACACCCCACCAAAAGCTGCTACGTCTTCAAGGATATCCTTCAGGCCCTGATTGACGCGGAGGTATTAAAACTCTGACCAGAGCAGAAGAAGGTGACGGCTAACATGACGTCAGTTCTCCAGTTCGGAAGACAACCCCCAACGCCTTTGGGGGTGGTCCCTGTTCCGAAAGGAGAGCTAAGAGTGGTCAACACGGATCCTCACCAGCAACAAGAGAAGGTCCTAGTACCCGTCCCTACACCTCGAGGGGAAATCATGTGGGTCCACCCTGACCTTGTTGATGCCCAGCAATGGACTACTGTAACTAATAAGAAGTCCAAAGGCAAGGCAAAGGCGTCATCCTCCAATGTGGTGTGTGCCTCTTCTCGAGAAACGGATACCGATATTCCTTCGCTAACCGACTCGGAAGAGGAGACAATAGTTCTGGCCGCAGAACTCGGTCGGCTAGTGGCATAAACCCGCTTAGGACAGCCCTACTTGAAGCAGTATGGCGAAACGACGGCAACCCCTCCACAACCAGCTGCAGAGCCAACCAAGCCCTCCACAAAACAACCAGTGGAGAAACAGAAGGAGACTCGATTTTCTCGAGCCCTTCAAAAGGGCATCGCGGAAGGATCTACGGCGCCTTACCGCTTTGATGTCCTGGCTCAATTGGCCAACATCCCGGCACGGATTACCTTGTATGAACTTCTTAGGCTGTCAAAGTCAACCAGAGAAGCTCTACAAGAGGCTCTGGCAAACGCTGAGGTCTTCATGACCCAGGTGCCAAAGGAGGAAGATGCAGAGAATTATCTCCACACCTCCCAGAATGCCCCCTGCATCACCTTCACGGCAAAGGATATGCAGGTTAAAGGGAAGTATGATCGACCCCTGTACTTCACAGGGTATATTGGATCATCTGAAGTGAACCGCATTCAGGTAGATCCAGGGTCCGCGTTGAGCATCATGCCTCGCCGGGTCATGCAACATCTGGGCATTCCTACTCATCGTTTGAGCCCTACCCAGACAACTATCTACGGGTTCAATGCCAACAGGACCCGTCCGATGGGGAAGATTAAGCTCAAATGCCAGATTGGAAGTTTAAAGTCGGAAGTGACATGCTACATCATTGATGCCGACACTTCCTACAACCTATTACTGGGACGGCCGTGGATTCACCGCAACTCCATCGTTCCCTCTACTCTCCATCAAGTCATGAAATACATTGACGAGAATGGAAAGGTGCAGACGTTGATTGCCGAAAGGCATCCATTCAAAGGGGTCGAGAATTATTTCACAGACTCCTTACTGTACCAAGATCCCGTGGAGACGGATGACGTCCCGCAACTGGAGGACAGACTCTGGCAATGAAGCCGATACTGAGCCGGAGGAAGATGAGTGTGTGTGGGAGCTAGATCCACCTGTAAAGAGCATTGATAAGCTCGATGTTGATAATACCACCGACGATGTAGGCGGTTGGTACATTAATGAAGAATTAGATTTAGCGTATTTGTCTGTGTTTGCTTCTGATTCAATACCGTCAGATACTAGCACTGATGTAGATGATGACCTCTGGTCAGCAATGGATGCTTTGACATCGTTGCATGTACCAGTAAAATCATCCTTCGGGACATACGAAGATAATGGTAATGCGCAAGAATCTATATTTATGGTTCCAGCCAGACGGAAAGGCCAAAAACCAATTCTTTTTGGGCGAATCTCGTCTGAACCAACGCCCCGCGAAGAATCGGAAGGTGAGCTGGAATCCCCCAGTTCGGTCATTATGAACCAAAAGCGCTCAAAATGATGAAGTGCATGGGATACGATCTAACCAACAGACCCGGGTTAAACTTCGGCAAAGGAAGGAGAACGCTACTTCGATCCTTTATGCCGAAAGGGAAAGCCCCCGATTATTATCATCAGACGCGCCGGGGGTTGGGCTATGTATCGACTCCGATCCCATCAGCCTCTGATTCTGGAGGGCCATCAGGTCATAATTACTCTTCAGGCACGTCATCGTGGGAGTCGGATGTCAGTGTCGGCAACATCTTCAGAGAACTTTCAGTGAACATGGTTTCAACAAGCCACCTGGAAGACGGAGATGAAGAAATGATCCAGTCTGATACAGATCCTTGGATCAAACATTTAAATATTCTTTGGGATACCCGCTTTGAACAGCGCGAGCCACCCACAGAAGATAAGTTTGTTCAAGTCAATCTAGGAGATGAGGCCAATCCTAAGCCCATCTTCATAAGTGACGGCCTATCACCTTCGGAGAAGAAGGATCTAATATCTCTTGTACAAGAGTATATAGACGTCTTCACCTGGAATTACGAGGACATGCCTGGACTTGATCCTCAAGTGGCTATGCACCGCCTCAACATCAATCCGGACGCAAAACCTGTCAAACAACAGCAGCGACAGTTCCGTCCAGAGATAATGGAGGCAATTCAATCAGAAGTCAGAAAACTTATTGATTCTGGCTTTATCAGGGAAGAACAACATCCCGACTGGGTATCCAACATTGTCCCAGTTGCCAAGAAGAATGGGAAGATCCGGATCTGCATCGACTTCCGTGATCTAAACGAGGCTTGCCCCAAAGATGAATTCCCACTGCCAATCACAGATGTCATGATTGACAATACTTGTGGATTCGAACGAATGTCCTTCATGGATGGATTCTCAGGATACAATCAAATTAAAATGTATCCTGATGACGAAAAGCATACCTCCTTCAGGACACCTCTAGGGGTATATTGCTACACCGTCATGCCCTTCGGACTGAAGAACGCAGGGGCAACATATCAAAGGGCCATGAATGCCATTTTCCATCAGCAAATATGTAAAACGGTAGAATGTTATGTTGACGACATCGCGGTAAAAAGCCGCACTAAAGATGACCACATAGCTGACCTGAAGGTGGTTTTTGACATCATGTGAGCTCATCAGTTGAAGATGAATCCCACCAAGTCCTTCCTGGGGGTGGCCAGTGGCAAATTCCTAGGATTTGTTGTAACCTCCACGGGAATTCATCTGGACCCGGAAAAGGTTCGCGCTATCCGGGAGATGCAACCTCCGAGAAATCTCAAGGAACTTAGGGGATTGCAAGGACGATTGGCGTACATCCGTAGGTTCATCTCAAACCTCTCCGGAAGATGCCAACCCTTCACTAAGCTAATGAAGAAGGGTGTCTCGTTCATTTGGGATGACGCTTGTCAACAAGCATTTGAGGAAATCAAGCAATACCTTACCCAACCACCAGTCCTTGCAGCTCCAATATCCGGAAAACCTTTCCTGGTATACATCCGGGCAATGGATCATTCTTTGAGAGCTCTACTAGCTCAGCATGATGACCAAGGACGAGAGCAAGCGATCTACTATCTGAGTAGAACAATGATCGGAGCCGAACATCGGTACAAACAAATCGAGAAGGAATGTTTGGCACTGGTGTTCGCCATTCAGAAAATGCGACACTACCTGGCGGGCCAAACCATAAATGTCATATCAAAAGTCAACCCTTGAGGTTACTCATGACAAAACCTTCATCGCTAAATGGCCGACTGGCAAAATGGGCCATATTGTTATCTTAATATGAAATGCACTTTTTATCACAGAAGGCCATTAAAGGACAAGCGGTGGCGGATTTTCTGGCTGAGCATCCAGATCCGAGGGCAACCAAACTTTACGACGATCTCCCAGATGAGGTCGCTGAAGCCTACCTAACTCAGACATCGTTCGAAAGTCAAGTGTGGCAACTCTTCTTTGACGGTGCATCCAGAACAAGCCCAAAAGGACACATTGTAGCGGGAGTAGGAGTAGTACTCGTCTCGCCACAGAACTATGTGATTCCTCAAGCTGTCTCGCTAACTGAGCTTTGCTCCAACAATGTAGCAGAATACAACGCTCTTTTGATTGGGATGCAGCTCGCCGATGAGATTGGCGTTAAAAATCTCGAGGCATACGGTGACTCCAAACTCATTGTTAGCCAAGTTCGCGGGGAGTACGAAGTCAGACATGAAGACCTAGTACCCTACTACAACGCAACTATCCACATGGCCGAGAGGTTCACAAACTTCTACATTGACCATGTACCGCGCAGGCAAAATGCGCATGCAGATGCACTGGCGTCCCTCGCGGCCTCCTTAGCTCTTCCAGCTGGAGCAATGGAGAAGGTATTTGTCTACAGCCACGACCTGTATTGCCCGAGAACTGCCCTCGAAGACTATCAGGGGTCAAAGGGAGAGTGTCAAGGCAAAGAAGCGCTGGAATTGTCAACCGGGCCAGAGCTTAAAGACTGGCGATTCCCCTATATCGACTATGTCTTGTACGGCATCCTGCCTGAGGACGCCAAGGAAGCAGCTGCCATTCAAAGGAAAACCCAAAAATTTTACTACAATGCGATTACACGAACATTGTATCGTCGATCGCATGACGGGATCTTGCTCCGGTGCCTCTCACCAAAGGAGGCCCAAGAGGTATTGAAAGAAGCCCATGACGGCATATGTGGAGCTTACCAACCCGGCCCAAAATTGGCACATCGACTCCAAAGGTTGGGTTACTATTGGCCCAAGATGATTGCCGACGCCGTCACTTATGCTAAAAGATGTCACGCTTGCCAAGTGCATGGCGATTTCATCCATCAAGCACCAGGGTACCTCCACTCCACGACTTCTACCTGGCCATTTGAAATGTGGGGGATGGATGTGGTTGGTCCTATCAGCCCAACATCATCAAAGGGACATCTGTTTATTTTAGCAATAACTGATTATTTCTCTAAATGGGCCGAAGCTATTCCTCTGAAGGGGGTAAAATCGTCTAACGTGATCAAGTTCGTGAAACATCATGTTATTTACCGTTTCGGTGTACCTCGGCGAATTGTCCATGACAATGGACCCCAGTTCATCAGCCAGGCGTTCCAGAGATTCTGCGCTAAGTTTAGAATCCAGAGTGTGTCCTCGACGGCATACTATCCTGCCGCTAACGGCCTCGCAGAAGCTTTCAACAAGACTATTGGCAAGCTTCTCAAGAAGTTCGTCTCAAAAAGTCAACGAGACTGGGACGATAAGCTAGGTGAATGCTTATGGGCCTATCGCACAACTGTGCGAACCCCAACTAAAGCCACGCCATTTTCTTTGGTATATGGGTGTGAAGCCGTGCTTCCACTGGAAATCCAAATTCCATCTCTACGCGTCGCCTTGACAACGGAGATGACAACAGAGGAGAAGCATCGACAGCGACTCCAAGAATTGGAGGCCTTAGACGATAAGCGTTTGCAGGCCCAACAACAAATCGAGCTTTACCAAGCTCGAATTACCAAAGCCTTCAACAAAAAAGTTAAAGTGCGAACTTTTAAGAAAGGCGATCTTGTCTTAGCCGTCAGAAGACCCATGGTGATGACGCACAAGACAAAAGGAAAATTCCAACCCAAATGGGAAGGACCGTTTGTGCTAGAGTCAGTCTACTCGAATGGATCATATCGCCTCATAACCTCGAATGGCGATACACTCATGATGCCTATCAATGGCAGGTTCTTGAAGAAATACTATCCTTAAATGGTATTCTTCCGCTGATCAAGTTCAAAATTACACCTCTGATCAAAACGAGAAGAGTTTCTTCATTAATATCCAACGCCTCCGACGGCTAGGGATAGAGGAAGATGTTGGCTTCTAAGCCCAACATAAGTCTTCGACAACTCATCATGCTGAGGGGAATAGCATGGCTAGCCCAACTGATTAAGACTAAGAAGGTATACGTATTATGAGTATAAAAATGTATTTTATGTACCCTTTCTTGTCTCCGCTATAGTATAGGACTATACCGAGTCGAATCTCAGGGAGAGCTCGCGATGGAAGCTTTGACGAGTGGTAGTGAAGTTATAAAACGAGAATTCTTCTATGTCTTATAAAAATAATGAATCAAATGAAAAAGAAACTAAAGAAAGGATGGATATGTTCATGGTGGAAAAGTCGGAAAAGAAATCAATAGTGGATTTGGTATTCACAAGAAAAGAAAAGGAAACTTAAAGAAGAAGCATTCCATGACTAGCTTACCTTACTACCTTACCAATACTTACTAAACTCCGTGATAGTGAAGGCTTGCCTCATGTTGTCACTCCATCGGCGTGGATTCGTCTCGCGTGTTGATCTAATTACTTTCTCACTTGTCGAATGGGTGGTTTAACCCATCGGAGAAGAGAAGACCATACAACTTGCAAGATGAACAAAAGCAATCACCCATGAGTTAGTGAAGATGGCAAGGCTAGTGGTTAGCTAGTACATGGAGAAGGAATTAGCTAAAAGCCATTAGAGAAGTAAAACAAAGCATGAAGTAAATTTGCAAGGAATTAAAGAAAGCAATAAAGAAAGCAATTAAAGAAAGCACATAAACTAGAACCAAGCTCAAGTAGAGGAAGGAGAATGGATCAATCCTTGTTGCTTCAAGTGTCACCCTTGATTACACAAGCTCTCTCTCTCACAATCACTCTCTTTTACAATGAATTCTAGGGAAGAAGAAGAGGGATCTAAAGAACTAAACCTAGAGAAAAAACTAAACAAAATTACAACAACTAATGAATTCTCCTCTCTTCTCCATTCTCCTTCTGCTCGCAGGTCCAAGGTCCCATATTTATAGCCCCAGGTGAAGGATCCAGAAGGTAGTTGGTTGGCGCAAAATCCGGGATCCTAACTCCCTGTAACTGCCGCCAACTTGCAAGATCTCCCAGATCTGGCGGCCAAATCTGGGCCGTTGAGCCCAGATTTTCTGGTGGGATTTTATTGTTAAGTGGTTAGCCACGTGGACTATCTGGATTCTTCTTTGGGCGCGCGGATCTTTCTGGATCTGATTTGAAATCTTGGCTCTTATCTTTAATCTTGGATTTAATCACTTTAATTAGTGTTAATTAAAGTGATTATTTGCTTTATCTCCTTTAGAGTGTGTACCTGCAAATATGTAGAGAAGATGAGTAAAAATCATATATTTATTAACTAAATGCATGGGAATTATGAGGTAAAATATGCAATATTGGATTACAATCACACCCCCACACTTATTCTTTTGCTCGTCCCGAGCAAAACAAAGAAAAGAAAAGAAAATCCTAACTACCAATTTTATTACACCACTTTCGCAGGTGACGCGATTGCACTGAGCGTGTGCAACAAGCCGTTAAACCTCTAGGTTACCCTAGAGGAGGAGTGTTGTCTCCTGAGGGTTTTCAGCGGATTACACCCACAAAATCCATAAAGAAAAGAAAACAAATGTTAGTGTTTTGAAAACTCATAAGAGACATGTTTACGAACTATTTTTGCAAAAATATAAGTGATCCTAGGTCATAAGTCCACCTATAATTATTCTTTCTTAAACTTAGTCTCTATGCAAGATCTTGTTTTCAATTAAGGTAAGAATTCAAAATTGGATTGAATATTTTATCTTTCATAAAACCTAGATAGTATGCACACCGTGCTCTGTGAAAATTTCTGGGATTTCAACTCTAACCATCAAGCCATTTATTTATTTTTCTTTTTCTTTTTTTTTTTTTTCTTCCCTTAGTTTTCTTAGGCTTTCTAGTTCACCCATGTAGCGAGCCTATAACCGATGACTCCTAAACCAGATGGTTCTAGGGCACCAGATGAGAAAACATCCCTCGGGCTAAAGGACTCGAGTGAAAAAGGCCACAAAACTAAAGGGGATTATTTATAATCACCGTTAGGCGTGAGTAACCATGCTTCTTGAGGCATAGTTATCCAGCTTAATAAGTGAGATCACCGTTAGGCGTGAGTAACCATGCTTCTTGAGGCATAGTTATCCAGCTTAATAAGTGATCTTTTATTTATATTTTTTTTATTTTATTTTTTTTTTATTTATATGGCATTTTGGTCTTTGTCTCCATCCCAAGAAATGTGTAAGTGTAAAGTGCATATTATCTAAGGCAAAAAATTCAAGATAAAAATATCTCACCAATTTTACTTACTTAGCCTATAATCTCAAACAAGATCTATTATTTCAACTAGGTTTAAGATGTCATAATTAAGGCTTTCTTAATTTCTAAGATACATCTTAATTTTCTTAAAAGTAGATCTAAACTTTGTCTCTTATTTCAAAAAGTTTTTTTTTATTTATTTATTTATTATTTTTTTTTATTTTTCTAAAAGAAAAGTCAAATCTAAAAAGAAAGTGGAAAATCTAGAAGAAAGATAAAATCTAAAAATAAAAGACCTAAAAAGAAAATAAAAATCCTAAAAAATAAAAATCCTATAAAAAAATAAAAAAAAAGTCCTATGTTAGTACATACCCCCCATACCTATCTCATGCATTGTCCTCAATGTATGCAAGATAAAAATGATGCATGAAATAGGTAAGGTAAAAAGTCACTCCCTCCTCCTCTTTGGACCCGCAGTAGTACTGGGTCCAGCTGACTGTGATCTCCTCAGCGTAGCCTCAATATCATCTAACCTGGAGGATAACCTGGATGATTCCTCCTCCACCTTCTTCCTCAACCTCACCTGACCCCTAAAAATTTTCTTCATGCCCTTCCAGATGGTGGACATGAAAGTTCGTGACTCTACTGGGGGTTCCTGCCTCCAAAACTCCGGTTCATCTTCATCATCAAGACTCTCCTCAGAGGAGGACTCTACATGCTCGGTATGGACAGTAGGAGTCCAGACTGCGTGTAAACAACAATTATAAGAACTAGTAGGTCTCTCCGGGGCAACAAACACTCTATCAAATGAGTCAAATACATCGTCTGGTAGGAAAGTCCTACACAGACGTGTAATCAGGATGGGGTGTGAGTATTTGGCACCTCGTGTGCGTGAAGAGTTGGCTAGAAGTGCATGGAAGATGACCTTGTTCAAACAAACCGAGTGTTGACGTGTCATTAAGTCATGTATAATCTGTAACACTGGTCTGTTGAAAGAGGAGGTGTGGTCTAGCCCTAGAATATTTCGTTGGATCCAACGTCCAACGCAGTGAATATTTCTAAATGTCGTACTGGCTTTGAGCCCACGATCCAACTCAGTACAACGAGCCCCCATAATAGTCATATACTCAATCAACGGGAGAGGCTCGATGTGGTGTGTGATGGTTGGGACAGAGGTCACTTCCTCAAGAAGAGGAAGCGTGATGAACAAGTCTCCTGTGGGCATGTGTGTAGTGAACTGGTATGTTTGTGAATCAATTGATGCATGGTCTATGTGTGTGTAAAACATGGTCACCAATCGGGACAATAAAAAGCATCAGCCTCAGTGTTGTCATACACTAATGAATACCAATTCCAGGCCCTAATTCGGTCTAAAAACACATGTCCATAACCATTTGCATTACTCAAAATCTGCCCAAAATCTTTCTCAATAAAAATAGATGGTGCCATACTAGGAATTTAAGATCAAAGCGGTAAAAAGAAGAGATTTAGAAGTCGAACCACCCCCGGAATTCGTGGGGGGTAGAATTTTGATCTCTGCAGTGGGTTTGGAAAGCTCTGAATAAGGATTTAGCACCAGATCACCAACAAGCACTGGAAATCGATCGGAGCAGAATTTTTCTGGGCGCAGGAGGCTTTAGGAAAGCCGCGGATTCCTGTCTGGAGTCGCAGACTGGCGGCAGAACAGTGAGATCTGGGGAGGAGAAAAGGTTCAGAGTGCGGCGCTTTTGAGAGGAAGTTGGAGATCTGAGAAAACGTTTGCTTGAGGGAGGAAGTGTGTGGAAGGGGGGTTTTTATAGGAGGGAAAAATCAATAGGTTTCCACTTCTATCCCTAAGTCAAAAGGATTTTTACCACATTGGAATATGTAGCTTTGAAAAGGGAAGTTTGACTCCTAGGAATTTGGAATGACCTAAACTTAGGAATTCTTGAAAGATGGAATTTGAGGAAACCTAGGAAATTTTGAATTTGGAAAGTGTGGAAACTCCTTTAAGCATAAAAATCCCTCCTCATTTTTTTTATTATTTTTTTTATTTTTAATTATTTTCTAAAAGAAGTGTAAAAAAAAGAAAATCTAAAAAAAAAAAAAACTCTAAGTTAGTAAAGAAGGAGAAAAATTACCACAAGGTGGTGGTTCCGGCGGTGGTCGGATTGGTCCACGAAACATGACCCAATCAACTTTTCTTTGGGTTTTAAGGAACCCACCAGAAATCTCAATAATATGACCCACAAAAATGATGTGTGCATTTAAGATTATTATGTACATGCCCCCATCTAATTTCCAAATTTTTAAAATAATTTCTGAGTTAAATTTATCAACTACCTTGTCCCAGAATGGAATATGGAATGATAGAACGGTTGACTTGGACTCGGAAAGGAACACCGACTCAGGGAAGTGAATGAAGTCAAGTAAAGGTTCAGGAGTCGGAATGGATTCAGGAACTGGGTCCAAGTCAAGAAAATGAAGCTCAAGTCCACATTCAGTTTCCCATGATGGAATGTGACTATCTAAGATTAGTGATTCAAGTTCAGGAGGGTTGGGAAGCAAAACTGACTCTAAAATGTTACTCAAATTGGGCAACAAAACAGGAGTCAATAATGATTCAGGTATTTGAACTAAATCACAAACTTGAGGGTCAAAGTCACATTCTTCATTGAGTTCAATTCCACAAAAATGAGAACTTGCCAATTTGTCAATGGAATCTTCAAAAGTGTAGAATTGGGCAAGTTCAATATGATCCTCAAAGATGGGTGATTCAACTTCATTGTGAATTGGGAAAGGATTCAATGTCGACTCCGGAAAAAGATTGAAGTGAGGTAAAGATACCGGAGTCATTACTGAATCAGGAAAAAGAATTGAATCACTAAGTTGGGGTTCAAGATCACATTCCTCATGTAGTTCAATTTCAAAAAATTGTGAACTTGCCAATTTATCAATGGGGCTTTCAAGAGTATGAAATTGGTCAAGTTCAATGTGATCATCATAAAAGATTGGTGATTCAATTTCACAACAGATGGGTACTGGATCCAAGGCTGACTTGGGAAATGAAGTGAAATCAGGTAAGGATATGGAAGTCATGATTGAATCAGGAAGTAGAGTTGAATCATCTGATGAAAGTTCAGGATCATAATCATGTTCAAGTTCAATTTCAGGAAAAGGAAAACTTGCCAAAATGTCAATTGGATCTGAAGTTTGGACAAGTTCATTTGTAGGAGATGAAAAACTTGCCAAAATGTCAATGGGATTTGACGTTTGGACAAGTTCAATTTTAGGAAATGAAAAACTTGCCAAAATGTCAATGGAATCTGAAGTTTGGACAAGTTCAGGTGGTTGTGCTGAAATTGAATCTTGATTTCCAAAACAACATGACTCTTTGACAGAATGGTTAGTGACATTAGAAATAGGATGAGAATGAAGAGTTTGGATCATCAAATCTATGTCACGGTTACGATCATTTCGAGCATGAGTCAGGAATTCAAGCATCTTTTCACAATTAATTGGTTCATCATTTTGTTGAAAAGATGAAGAATTGTTTTGGAATTGGTGATGAAATTGTGAGTCAAAACTGTGTGGTGATGGAAGAGTGGACTCACACAAGAAATCTTTACTCGTTTCCATGACAAATGGTTGTTCATTAGGAAAAGGTGGAACTGAGTAAGACTCTTGAAAATACTGTGGAATTGGAGGGGCAAATGTTTCGTGAAATTGTTGCTCGGCCCTCTGAAGATTAGCTTCTATACTCCTGAGTAACTCAGATTTTTCTTCAATTGGTGGTTCAGAAAAAGGAATATATGAAGCGGATTCTGGAAATGAATACTGTGGACAAGGTGAATATGGTGGACAAGGTGGTTGATAATTAAACTCGGGGGACTGGAATCCCCAATGACTCTGTGGAGAGTTGAAATTATCTTGGAAATTATAGTTATCAGATGGGGGGTATGGGTCATATTGATTCGGATAAGGCCAACCCGGTGTATGTGGTTGGTGCGTATTGTAAAACACCGGGTTGGAATTATCCGAATATGGAGATGGTGTGAAATATGGATTATTATTATGATGGAAAGAATTGTAATTGTAAGCCATATCACACAATCAAATACAAACAAACAAACAAACAAACAAAAGAAAGAAAAATTCTAACCTAAGTTAGGGTAGACTTAGGACCTAGACGACTCCTAACTGATAGACTGTCCACGGAGGTTCAGTGCAGACTCTAACCACAAGCTAATCAGCCAGGGAAGGGTAAGGTTGGTGGGAGTTTTTCCGTCCGAAGACGTTCCTTAATTAAGTAACCAGCAACCTTCGGACTTTCGGCCCTCAACCCCTTTCCTAGACACTGATTTTGCAAGAGTTAAATTCCAACACTTTTCCCCCTTAGGATAATCTCCTAAATGAGTCCGAGATGTCCCTAGGGCCAACGTCTATTTTTTATTAAATTAGGCTTGGGTTAGTGAGTGCTTGGGAAAATGGTTTTCGGGCTAAGGAAAGCGTAATGAACTCCCCACCTTATCTTATTTACGGGTTATGCCCTTAAAATTGAATTATGCAAGTGTACAAGAAATATAACAAGGATTCACTCAAAGCATGAAAATCAAGCAAGAGATGATTCCTAATCTATATGCAATGCGAAACGTACCTTGCCTCCAGCACTCTTCAACAGTAAAAGTAAAGAATTGAAAGACACGTGCATAGAATGCAAATGTCTAAACAATTTTTAACAATTTCAACCAACTTTTTACTATTTTTTAATTAAGCAGGAATAAGGTGAAGAATACAGAATTTCAGGTATATCAGCAGCTGTGTTTTGCAGAACCAGAGGCCCTGCAGAAAACTTGTCAGTAGTGATCTCCTCTTTGCCGCAAATCTGCGGCAAAAGCCCAGAAATTGCGGCAATTTGGAGGGATCCTGGTCTCTGCTTTCGAGAGCAGAGGCCCAGGTCCACTTGTATGTCACTGCAATGCAAGATTTTCTGTTTCTTCAACCTGTAACCTGCAACAGAGAAGAAGAATCGTTTAGTACTTCACTTTAAACCAAAAAACGTTGCTCTCCCCGGCAACGGCGCCATTTTGATTAAGACTAAGAAGGTATACGTATTATGAGTATAAAAATGTATTTTATGTACCCTTTCTTGTCTCCGCTATAGTATAGGACTATACCGAGTCGAATCTCAGGGAGAGCTCGCGATGGAAGCTTTGACGAGTGGTAGTGAAGTTATAAAACGAGAATTCTTCTATGTCTTATAAAAATAATGAATCAAATGAAAAAAAACTAAAGAAAGGATGGATATGTTCATGGTGGAAAAGTCGGAAAAGAAATCAATAGTGGATTTGGTATTCATAAGAAAAGAAAAGGAAACTTAAAGAAGAAGCATTCCATGACTAGCTTACCTTACTACCTTACCAATACTTACTAAACTCCGTGATAGTGAAGGCTTGCCTCATGTTGTCACTCCATCGGCGTGGATTCGTCTCGCGTGTTGATCTAATTACTTTCTCACTTGTCGAATGGGTGGTTTAACCCATCGGAGAAGAGAAGACCATACAACTTGCAAGATGAACAAAAGCAATCACCCATGAGTTAGTGAAGATGGCAAGGCTAGTGGTTAGCTAGTACATGGAGAAGGAATTAGCTAAAAGCCATTAGAGAAGTAAAACAAAGCATGAAGTAAATTTGCAAGGAATTAAAGAAAGCAATAAAGAAAGCAATTAAGAAAGCACATAAACTAGAACCAAGCTCAAGTAGAGGAAGGAGAATGGATCAATCCTTGTTGCTTCAAGTGTCACCCTTGATTACACAAGCTCTCTCTCTCACAATCACTCTCTTTTACAATGAATTCTAGGGAAGAAGAAGAGGGATCTAAAGAACTAAACCTAGAGAAAAAACTAAACAAAATTACAACAACTAATGAATTCTCCTCTCTTCTCCATTCTCCTTCTGCTCGCAGGTCCAAGGTCCCATATTTATAGCCCCAGGTGAAGGATCCAGAAGGTAGTTGGTTGGCGCAAAATTCGGGATCCTAACTCCCTGTAACTGCCGCCAACTTGCAAGATCTCCCAGATCTGGCGGCCAAATCTGGGCCGTTGAGCCCAGATTTTCTGGTGGGATTTTATTGTTAAGTGGTTAGCCACGTGGACTATCTGGATTCTTCTTTGGGCGCGCGGATCTTTCTGGATCTGATTTGAAATCTTGGCTCTTATCTTTAATCTTGGATTTAATCACTTTAATTAGTGTTAATTAAAGTGATTATTTGCTTTATCTCCTTTAGAGTGTGTACCTGCAAATATGTAGAGAAGATGAGTAAAAATCATATATTTATTAACTAAATGCATGGGAATTATGAGGTAAAATATGCAATATTGGATTACAATCACCAACTCAAACGGTAGTTGGTAAAGGCATATCAAACCCGTTGATAGCTGAGGGTTTGCTAAAAATTCTAAGTGGACTCAACTTCACTTTCCCCTCCAAAATCCCTTACCAATTCTCATCCACAGAATGGTAGGCCTACAAAATACAGTTGTTGCCAAGT
Source organism: Agave tequilana (assembly GCA_038442645.1). Classification (NCBI taxonomy): domain Eukaryota; kingdom Viridiplantae; phylum Streptophyta; class Magnoliopsida; order Asparagales; family Asparagaceae; genus Agave; species Agave tequilana. The sequence continues at coordinate 13,171 of JAVJIF010028128.1, read as the reverse complement.
TAACACTATACCTCTGGCACTTCAAACTCCACCTGTCCATTCTTATCAATAGAACGACAGGTCCTCAAATTGCTCATATCGCAAATCAAGTTTCTGTCAAGTTAATATCACACCTCTGACAAAATTACTGTTTAAGTTAACATTATACTTCTAAACAGTAAATCAAGCTTCTGCCTAGTTAATATTACACCTCTGATAGTCACTTTCCTTCAGACTTCCGTGTTGAAGCTGAAACGAATGATGCTAAGTTAACATTACACCTCTAGCATCTAAGTCATTGCTAAGTTCAACAATACACCTATGACCATGACTTTTCCTCGACTTCCTTATCCAAGCCGAGATGACCAATGCTAAGTTCCACATTACACCTCTAGCATTACCCTCACTGTCAAGTTAAACATCACACCTATGTCAGTGACACTCTCAGTTTTCCCAGACGAAAGCTGAAATGCTTCTGAGTCAAGTTAATATCACACCTCTGATTCACATTCTTGTCGAGTTAACATCACACTTCTGGCAAGACAACTTTCAACCCGTTAAGTTAATATCACACCTCTAACGGTAAAGATTTTCCTAGATTCCCTGCGAGTCTAGTCTCACATGTTATTCTCTTCAACAGAATAACAAGTCTACCTAAACACATTGTTAGGTTAATACTACACCATTAACAGTGTTTTCCTTTAAATCCCCAGCTGAGCTTAATCAAGTGAATCCTAAACCTTGATAAAGGCCCATTTTCACTGGGGGTACGAGTTTCACTTGTCATTCTCCTTTATAGATTGACAGGTCCACCAAACATTATTTCATCTCTGTCAAGTTAATATTACACCTCTGACAGTATTGTGAAAGTTCCTGAAATAGGATCTTTCCCTACAAAATTTGACTTATTAAGATTATCATCATAATTTTGACGAAGTCAAAGATCTTCTGCTTCTATGCATCTGACTGAAGACAAAAGGTTCAAGACAATAGAATGAGGCAGAAAGAAAAATGTCACTTTTATTTATATCCAGGCATATGAAAGTGATACAAAACGCTCTCTTATACAATAAGATTGAGTGTTACAATTAAGGAGTACAAAGAAGTCCCTCTCTCTCTCAGAGGCCGTACTCACTCCTTGAAGCCGTATCTGATTCCAAGTGCACGATGTTTGAAAAAGCGCCAAACTGTGGTGACAATAGAAGCTGGCCGCACCACGATGCATGATGTAAACATCGAAAGAGCCCTAGCTGACTAAGCTAAGAGCAATGGTGTTCTTGAGGTCCGGTGGCAGCAAAAAGCCCTGCAACCCTTCATTCATGAGCATCTCTTTCGCCAGAAGGCCATCCAACAAACATGGAGTGTCCTCGATGTCACTTCTGGGGTGAGAGAGGAAGGGGATGCTATCTGCCACTATATCCACCGTAACCCCCTCGCCGCCATACCCACTATGACCGTGACCAGCCCGCAAGCATGACGGGTGCGTCACGTTCAAAGAGATCTTGACGAGGGTTAAATCCCCGTCAGGGATCGCGATTTCTTCCCTTGTGGACGACGGAGACTATGATTTCTTCCCTTGTGGACGAACATCGAACAAGTTCGCTGGCCGATATATTCTCCCACGAGCCCAGCGAACGAGAAAAAGGACGATCAAGCCTACCTGCAAGGAATAAACAAAGGAATCAGAACATCTGGAACTTAGTACACTTCAACAGAGAAAACTAAGTGACAGACGCAGTTATTGCCGAAGACCACAGACGCGAAAATGACCCACGCAGTGAGCCAAAACTTCCGCTGTGGCAGAAACAGACGTGAGTTAAAACTGTGATACACGCAGGGTTCAAACGCAGTCCAATTTTCTGCATCTGCGTCTAACACACCAGGCGCGAAAAGATTCAGACGCCGAAAAAATTGCCATCTCCCTGTTGAATGAACAGGAGTTGCAAGATTCGGGTCTGAAACCTTCAACCCGAGTTGGAATTCATCCAAGTCAGTGGCCTTAAAATGCGAGCTTCATGAGCAAAGCTAGCGCCAAGTGCCAAAGACTTCTGTACTCGTGTCCAGAGAAGTTCAAGTCGATGGCGCAAATTCCAAAAAAAAAAAGGGAATGCACCAACTAAGACTTCATCCAGATGGTGATATCTCTTTAAGAGATGCCAAGGTGCAAGCCTGGGTGGATTAAAAATATCATGGCAAGTCGGGACAGCATACCCGCAGAGGCCTCTATCAAGAGTTGAACTTTCTGCATTAAAACGTGGGCATGAAAGATGATCAAAGAGATGCTTTCTCCTGAAGAGACCAAACAGAAGCATGAAAGCTCTGGGTCATCTTCATCCACAGAGTCACCTCCATCCATGGAGATAGACCCCTGTTAGAAACTCTGAAGAAGGCGGAATTTCTCAGAGCAAATCAAAAAAAAACCGTCTAAGTTTGAGTTGTTAAAGGGGAGAGGGTGAGCCCTATTTATAGGCAGCCCCTGATAACTGCCATTAATGGTTCCCGTCAGCCTTAATGACCGCACGACCGTCAAAGTCCAATAGGAGTCTGACGCGTGGAACGCTGCTTCGGGAAGCGTCGCAGACGCTGGTCTCAAACCGCCAACGCCAGTTTTGCATTAAAAGGCATTAACGCCTGAGTCCAATGAGGAACCAACGCGTGGACAACTGCTTCGGGAAACAACGGACGACCCGGTTTCCCAATCGTCAGTGAAGACTTGAAAGATCTCATGAAATCTTTAAGTCAGGCTGCATTTAACGCCTAAGAAGTTACATCAAGACGCAGATGAGAAAGCCGCGTTCAGGAATCCGCGTCCCCTTTTTCAAACTGAATGACGTCCACCTGCATTCCAGAGGAATGTCCGCGTGATCCAAAGTTGCATCCCTTCAGCAAACGGGGCCCATTTTAAGGGAAAACACTTAATTCAGCGAAAGACTTAGGCCATTGTGGGATTAGTCAGAAAATACGCAAGGCTGCGTCCCTCGCGTCTTCATCAGAGGAGCTGCGTCTGCATGGGTAGTGATGGGTTTTTGCACCTAGTCAAAAGACCCAACGTAGCATCCTTAAGGACTGCGACCAGTGAGTCACACTCAAAAAACTGCGTCCTTCACGTCCACTTGAACCGCGTCTTCATTAGCAGGACAGATTCGCGTTAATTAAACCCGCGTTTCTCTCTGTGAATTAACGTCGCGTCTCAGCAAAAGGACTTAGTTCTGCCTGGTTCCTATGAACTGATGACCGCGTCTCTCTCTATGAATCAATGCCGCGTCTCATCAAGAAGACTTGAGTCAACGCCGCGTTTCATTAAAAGAAGTTGAATTCATCTACAGCAAGGCAATAAAGATGGAACAAAAACTTCAAAGACTTTTACTATTCAAAAAAAAATGGTAAAAGCAAGTATAAACACTCTTAATAAACAGAGTGTCCTTTTCGTTACAAAAAAAAAGAGAAGGCTACAAGTCCTGGTTCACCAAGGAACGGATTTGCTCTCTAAGGCGATGTATCTTATGTTGACGCGCCTTCTCAGCCTCCATGAGAGCTTGGGCCCGCAGATCCACCTCAGATAAAAATCCCTGCGCTTGTACTCGGAGGGATTCCAACTCGGATGAACGAACAGAGAGGTTTGCTTCAACTTGCGCCTTGGCAGCCTCTAACTCCGCTAGCCTCTTTCAGAGGTAGCAAGCCTCTGTTCGTTAAAAGCAATCATGGCCTCAGCCCTGGCTATAGCAGCCCGAGAGTCAAGGATAGCCTGCTTTGCAGCCTGTATGATCATGACAGATTCCTTGGACTCGACCGCTAGCCGTTGATGATCAGCCTGGAAACCTTCAAGAAGACGGGTGTTATCGATTATCTTCTCCTCCACCTCCCTTCGCTCCTGCTCTTGAGCAGCAAGGAGCCTATTTAGAGTTTCCTGGGCTTCGTGGAATGAGCTGGCATCCTCCAGGGATCGAAGCTCTCTCAGATCCTGTCCCAGCTGCTCCACCACCAGCAGACACGCCTGGGCTAGCGAAGGCCCTCCGGCCAACTTGATGTTCTCGGCCAAGTTTCCGAGAAACATCCGGGCGAATTCAAAGGAGCTACCCCCAGACAGGATGAAATCGATGCATGATCGCATCGAGTCAAAGAACTGTTGCACCGTCTTGCGTGTCAGGAACTCCATAGTATCATCGCCCGAGGTGCTCCCCGACCCCCTTTCTATCACGGGGTCAGGGATGTAAGCCGGAGCAGGAGTCGGACTGACCACCGGTACGGCAGGAGCAAGAGTAGCCACTAGCGCTTCTGGGGGTGCTACGTCTGCAGGAACCTCCACAGCTGATGACAGAGTGGTGAGCTCGACCTCCTCAGAAACCTCGGCTGAGGCTTGAGCTGTGTGGCCTTCCGGAAGGGCACTGACCATCAGACTCTTCACCTGAGCCCCCCCAGTTCTCTCTGCAAATTATCTCAACATTAGCTACAATGGTGAAAAGAGAAACATCCAAGACATCAAAACTTCCTTACCAAGTTGGAGGTCCAGAGATATTGAATTCTTGGGCGAATCCTGCAGAGTGGGAGTCTCCCCGATTTCAGTAGTTGCCTTCTCTGGAGGCGTCTCGACGGCTGGAGTCTCAACTCCTTCCGGTTGGGTCAACTCTTCCACCACCTCCTCGATATGCGAGGAGGTTGCAGCCTCAATGTCCTCGGCTGGTTGGGTCAACTCTTGCACCATCTCCTCGATATGCGAGGAGGTTGCAGCCTCAATATCCTCGGCCAACCCTGCACCATAAAAGGAGAATGTTAAAACCTCCTCTTTAAAATGAAAAGAGAAATTAAGTTAGAAGGTGAAAAAAGTACCTTCAGCGAGAATAACTGCCGCCAATGGTGATGCCATCAACGGCTCGCACCCATGTATTTCCTCCTCCGAGATGTGTGAGAATTTACTCGGATCAGGAGGAGCGGGTTCGTCACCATAGTCGACCTCATCCTCAAAATCGCTTCCCTCTGCGGATAAGGAAGACGACAGTTCAACGCGAGAGGCCTCGGTAGCAGGAGCCTTCCCACCAATTACCCCAGTGGTAGGGCTGGGGTCAACTGTCTGAGGACTGGAGATGAACACACTTGGAGACCCAGGTTGCTGTGCCTCATCTCTCCTTTCATGAGCAGGGGAAGACCCGGGCTGAGCTGAGACCCCCGGAATCTCAACATCACCTCCGCTCATCGACTTCGAACTGCTCGGCCTCGTCAGCGGCGGTGGGTTTGTCAGCAGACTCCGCTTCCTCCACAGTCCTGGGGCCCCTGCTGCGCAACCTGCGGGCATGGACTAAGGGGGCATCATCCTCGTCCGCCTCTTCTTCCCTCGGTTCCTCAACACCAGCAGGGATGTCTTCGGATAGAGAAACTTCGGCCGTCAAGTCTCTCTGGACCTTCTTTGGGGCAGGGTCAGCAGTGGAAGTAGAGCCTCGAGCACTCTTACTCACCGCTTGTCGAGCCTTTGTTGATCGTGGCTCCTCCCTCGACCCTCTCCCGACTTCCCTCAGAGCCTTCAGGTACTGCTCGACGCCTCGCGAGCGTTTACCGGACCCCGACCTTGCTTCGAAATTTGCATTGATACTCTCAATGCATGAATACTCTGAACAAAGTATGGTGTCTGGTTGGCCTGGAAGTACCAGGTACAGAAGCTGAAGCTGGTACGGCCCTTTGGCTCCTTGAGAGGTAGACGGAAAGTTGCTTCCGTCCCTCCGGCCACGCTATAGTACCAAGCCCGAGCACCTTCGAACAAGTTCCCACTGAAGGCGAGTCGAGCATTGGGGTTGCCGACGTAGAGTTGATCATAGCCGAACTGTCGGGCGAAGCGATTCGGCATATATGGCTCGATCGTGCATGAGGTACCTTGCCGAAAAAGTACATACCCTGGCCGGATGTTAACCAACCACCAGAAAATCCCCGTTGACAGCCTAGTGAAATCATCTTGTCCTGCGAAGTCGATAAATAGTTCCCCGAAAGATGCACCAGGAATCTCGGGGAAGCAGCGGTTAAGCTGGTAGTTCGAAGCAGACAGAATGCACTTTCGAACGTAATACATGTAAGTATTATGCCAGTCACAACCCTCCAACCGCTGTACAAAAGGGACAAACCCTCGCTCCAAGGCACCGGCGTCATCAGAGAGGGGCAATGCATCACGTACCAAGCCATTAAGTACGTGTAGGGCAGCTCGACCCGAGGGTTGGGGCGCTTCACCGTCGGCTTCCCCTCTGAGTCAACAATCGGCTTGCCATGAGAGTCGATAGCCTTCCCTGCCTCACAGAAAGCCTGGGTTAACGCCCGCAACCCGCTTTGAATGCCAGCCGCCATGGCCGGGAGAAGGGCTATAGGACAGCCATAGGCCAGGAGCACCGCCGGGTACACTACATCGGCAACAATGACTTCATGTGGCAGCGTGGGCACCACACAGCGCTTCAACCACAGCATCAAGAAGCCCGCCAACAGTGCTCGATCGGAGATAGGAACCCGGGCTTGATGATGAAAGCTTTCAAAAATCGTGTTAGGTTCGAAAACATCCTCGTTCGAAACCGTGGTGTAGAAGCCTTCAGAAGCCTTAATCCTGTCGTCAATCTCCTTGTCGGAGCTGGGAGCCAGTCGGGTTACCGGATGGTCTTTCTTATTGATGTCGTTAAACAAGTAGCTGGCCTAAGACAGCTGCTTGACTCCTCCCGACCTCCAAGAGGTTACCTGACCGCAAATGTGAAAGTGACATAACACCTCCCAATAAGTCTCGTACACTTGAGGAGACCCCTTCTTCATAAGGTTGAGCTCCTCAGTGGTTGGGACATATTCCTCATAGGGAGAGTCCCCTGTCGCCAGCCCCGAGACCTCATGCAACTCGTGCAGGGCAAGGCCCATCTCTGTAACCGGAGTAAAGAATGTTCCCGTCAAAGGATTGTAACGCTCTAGGATCCCGAAGAAGTTCTGAGAACTCGGCGGGATACCATACTGGACGGCCCTGACTGCTTGGTACAAATTCGTTTGCTCCAACAAGTCCCTAAGGTCGGCAAGGACGAAGCTTACCATCCTACCCCACCAATACTTCTCGGTGGAATGAACCCACCCGGGCGAACGGAACTCAACCGGAAAATCACCCTCCACTTTCATGAATGCGCTGAGGAAAGTGGTGCCAAGTTTTGGTGTTTCTCCAACCGGGGGCTCAGTCCTGAGCGACCCGGGAACAGGCCAAGAACCGCCCTATCATGACTATCATGACGGTATACCCTTTTGGAGCCTAAGTCACCGAGAGTGATCTCAGGGACATATCGGGAAAGGTCCCATTTCATCTTCCGAGGGACGGACATGTGCTGGAGATAAGACAGCGGGTACATCCTCTCCATGTCCGGAAGAAAAAATCTTCTATCCCCTATCTGGCGGAGCCATTTATAATCTCCGTCATACATGGAATAGCCACCATCGCCGATATGGTCTCCAAAGAAGAAGGCAGGCTTCTCCAGCGGAACGCGAGCATCCGTTGTGAATGCTGCGTCAGTCATAAGCTCCCGAAAAGTTATCATGTCAACATTGGAGAGCCTTTTCTTGCGCTCCTGCGACCTGTCAGCAGTTCACAGGTACAGTCCTTTGCAGCACAAAGGTCAAATCATGGTCAGCACCACCTACGTGCCCAAGTGGCGCTTCTTGGAGAGTGGAGCAGAAGAGTGTGGCACTGCAAAAGAAAAGGACACTTGATCAGACATCTTATCAAAAAAAATGTGTTAAGTGTCTATAGTCCAGACGCAGAAAAGATACTGGACACAGAAATTATCAAAATTCGCGTCTAGACTTGAGAATCCGCGTCCAGACGCAGAAGAGACATTGGACGCAGGAATTATCAAAATCCGCGTCCAGACCTGCAAATCCGCGTCCAGACGTGAGGCCCGCAGGATTAAGCCCGCGTTTTGAAAACCAAGACTTATAAAAAATCTCTTAAGTACTTGGGCTCAGGTGCCAGATTCATAAAAAATCAGCACCTGATGTCATAGAACGCAAGGATCAAGTCCGCGTCCGAACCCTTCACAATTAGAAATATTCTAAGTGAAGAATCTGAACTGCAGGGCTCACTGGCACCGGGTCATCAAACCCGCGCCTTGGTTATCAACTCAAAGACCGCGTCTGAGACCGCGTCTGAGAATCAAACACGGTTTATATTCTGTGTTGACGGTTCTCCTCCAAAAAAAAAAAAAGGAGATCTTTTTTTAGGGGTTCCATGAACTTCCATTAATGGTGAAGGTTAAGCCTAAACGGCATTATACCTGGGAAAAGGACTTCCTGCGCGGAGGAACCGCCCCTCTGGCCTCGGCGACGGCCGCTTTTGAAGATGATGCGGTGGGTTTAGCTTTGGGTGCCATCGTTAATCAAAAATCCGATGATGAATGATGAAGAAATAGAAAGAGAAAGAGAAGACTCCTTTTTCTCAAAAAAAAACCCTAACAGATGCGCTCGGAGAAGAAGAGGATATCTCTCCGACTGTTGCCATTTATAGGCACAAAGATTTGCAAAGATATGTGGCGCGTGGCTCGATTAGCTCTACAGCGAGTCATCGCTTGACGCGTGGAACAGATCATTTAATGAACCGGAAGTCCGCGCGCCAAAAGGTGATGTCCCGACGGTTCCCCAGAACAAGTGGCGGTGCACTCATGACATGGCACGGATTCGCACCAAACAGGCGCGTCTCTCCAAAGTTCGCGTCCTTCCAATCCGGCATAGCATCGCGTCTGCCCAATGGAATACCAGTCGCGTTTTCTATATCCAAAAGGCGCACCCCATGAAAGTCGCGTCTGTAAAGCAGTACCATCTCTGCTTTTCAAAAAGAGCTGGCGTTCAGTCCTTGCTTCTGCAAATCAGTTTCAACAGTACACTGGCACAAGCAGACGATCGTCCACTCTTGGCTTAAAATGCGTCCATGACAGACTAAAAGCAATCGGGGAGGTTTAGACTGTGTATCTAGACACTCAACACGATCAACTCTGGTGGCCTCAAAGAGTTCAACAGTACACTCACAAAGACCAACTCCAGATAAGATCAAACCCGGAGCATTAACAGTCCAGTCATAGAGGTGAATTCAGCTAGAGTCCAAAGTATTTCGAAATCCGTCCCAGTTAACTGCGGAATATCGAAAACTTTGGAGGGGGTTCTGTAGGCTGTCAAAAAAATCACTAAAAGACAAGCCATTAAAAAGCAGAACCTCAGCATCAAGGCACGTGGGCTCGACACCCGCGTCTCAAGTTCAAGGCGCGTAGGCTCGACACCCGCGTCTTAACATCAAGGCGCGTGGGCTCGACACCCGCGTCTCAAGTTCAAGGCGCGTGGGCTCGACACCCGCGTCTCAAGTTCAAGGCGCGTGGGCTCGACACCCGCGTCTCAACATCAAGGCGCGTGGGCTCGACACCCGCGTCTCAAGTTCAAGGCGCGTGGGCTCGACACCCGCGTCTCAACATCAAGGCGCGTGGCCTCGACACCCGCGTCTCAACATCAAGGCGCGTGGGCTCGACACCCGCGTCTCAACATCAAGGCGCGTGGACTCGACACCCGCGTCTCAACATCAAGGCGCGTGGGTTGAAACCCGCGCCTCGGTTATAACCGCCCTGGTTATGGGGCCAGTCGCCGCCCACATAGCGGGGAGGTTAGCCCCTCATTATGGAGCACTTTTAGGGGGCACGTTCACCCCTGGAACCTCTATAAATAGCCCCGTCGCTATGAAGAAGGGGTCAAATTTTCGGAGGAGAAAAAGAAGATCAGATTTTCGGAGGAGGAGAAAAGAGCTCTAAGAGAAAAGAAAGAGAGTAAAGCCCTTCAGAGAACTTGCTGCGCTCAAGTTATCCTTTGCCTACCTTCTCTTTGAGAGTTTTGGTAGACAGAGCTGAGTTACTCCTTCTACCAGCCAAAGAGAAGATCCCTGACGATCCCGACGGTCATCCGGTCAACGGAGAACAAGATTCACTCTCCACCGCCACTTGAAGAACCCAGCACTAAACAAAGGGGAGATTCAAGACTCAACATCTTCCCTCCCTTGTAGTCGGAGCAGTAGTCCGTTGTAATCTTTCAACTGATTCAAGGAAACTTTACTTCGAATTCTTCTACTCCGTACCAAACATTCACCTTGTTGGACTAACTGCTTCCAGGTGCGGCTTTCAGCAACTCCTATTTGAGCAAGGAGTGAGGTTTGGAGATTGTGGTGGCATGTTTCCACCAGGGTAACCTGGGTCATACCGCTCGGACATCGGAGTGCCACGTTCTGAAATCTTTCCACGAAAGACTTAACGGACTCTCTCTTTTGCTACTTGGTGGCTAAAAGGGTAGGCATGTTGACCTCCGAGTCATCTTCAAAGAAGCGTGTTAAGAAAAGCTTCTCCAAATCACCCCAGTTCTTGATGGAACCTTCTGGGAGCTTCATGAACCATTCAAAGGCCAGCCCTTTTAGGGTGCCGATGAATAAACGGGCCAGGATGGCGTCGTTATCTACCACATTCCCAGTTTGGGACTTGAAATAGTAAATGTGTTGGTTCGGTGAACCTTTCCCATCAAATGCTTGGAGGGTTGGAGCCTTGAACTTGGGCGGGTATGGAACCAGGTCCCATTCGGCTGGATATGGGCGGCCACTCCTGCTTCTTGGAGACCTTTCCGATTGGTAAGGGCTTCAAGGCGTTACTCCAACTGATTCATTCTTTTAGAATGAACCTTTCCCTGGTCTTGATCGTTCTTTTCCTGCGACGAGGAATTAGACGAACCAGAGGTGGATTGCTCTTTCTTCTCGGAGTGTTCGGAAGATGAGCTTTCTCCCTCTTTTCGTTTGCCCTTAGACTTTCTAGGGGGAGATTTCCTCCTGTCTTCGAACAACTGTGCGAGCATCTGCTTGAGAGAGTCGATGGATTCTTGCTGAGCACGAATCATCTCGAGTTGTTCCTTCTGGACCTGGGCTTGCAGCTCCAAGCGCTTAGCGGTCTCCTCAGGAGTGCTTGTCATGTATGTGAAGGCTCTTTCTCTATAGAAGAGTTTGAGGCCTGCGACTCTGCAATGGCAGAGTGCGAGTCATTAATCTCAACGCCCCAGGCTAGGGCATTGTAGTTGATCGGGGGAATGGCCCCGGTCCGGGTGCGAGTGTGTCGGTACACTCCTTCCGGTTCAGAGTCAGACTCGTCGGAGCTGACTACAGGCTGTTTTCCCCTGCTCCTGCTCGCCATGTTAGCAGTAAGCTCTGGATACTCAGTGTCAGAGAAGATCCTCCGCTTGTAAGAGTGTCTTCTTTTGGCTGATGAGGGAATCAGGGTCAGCTGTCTAACTAGAGACTGCTGGTTTGCACCTGAATTGCAACGACACTCAGAGAGCATAGAAAGGAGCCGTTGGCAGCAGCTTGATGAAGTGATTTGATTGGCACTTCTTTTCTTCGTCAAGTAATCCCTTAGATCCATGGGAAGAGGATCGAAGAGATTAGCCTCGCAACTTCGAGGGCAGGAGGCATCCTTGCGCTGTACAGCTTGGACGCAGGATTCAGAGACGCGGTTCTCGCGTCGCAGCTTTAGGACGTGTGTCTGGCGTCTCTGCTGAGAAGAGACGCGGCTGTCGCGTTGCTGCTTGGTGCGTCAGGGCAGGGACGCTTGAGAGAGAGTGGGCTGCTGGGCCCTACGCCTGCCTCTTGTACTTGACGAGGCGCGCAAGCTTCGCCTTGGCGTCTGGTGAGTAGGGCTTCAGAGGAACCAATTTGAGAGTCTCGCGTTTGGGCCGCCAAACGCGGACTTCGCGTGCTGGATGCGGCGCAGCCAAGACGCCAGTTTGAACCTTGGGTCCTGCCTCAGTTGGACGATCAGAAGTTCCAACTTGTAGCTGACGCGCACGCCTCCTCTATCGGCGCTCAGCGTTTCGGTTGCGTCGTGGAGGTGGAAAGAAACCAACAACGACCTGGTGCTGAGGGAGAGGGTGGACTGGCTGGACACCAGAGGGCTTGACCACGTGGGTCTCCTGAGAGACGTTGGCGCGTATATCTCGTATGGCGCGGTTGGCCGCGACACCCTTTTCAGTAGCTGCGCCTGAGGTCACGCGGGTCTCCTGAGAGACGTTGGCGCGTGTGTCACACTTGGCGCGGTTGGCCGCGACACCCTTCACAGCAGCCGCGCCTGAGAGAGTCTCAGAGCGGGTTTGGGGCAAGTCCCCGTAGAGACCCTGCGACAGACGCGGGTCTTTGGGCTCTTGGAGCCGGAAGAGAGAAACTCTTCATACTTTGCCTGGTCGAACTCGACGACAAGCGATTCGACCATCTTCCCCTTATAGAGGACGTCACCTTGCGCCATGATTTGTTCGTCAGTGACAAATGTAGTCCCCAGCGGAGTCGCCATCTCTTGTATGCGTCAGAAAAGGAGGATTCGATTGTAAAATTCTTTTGATTGGATAGAAAATTACAACAGATCGGTCTTCCGATTACAAGGGAGGGAGGATGTTGAGTCTTGAATCCTCCCTTTGTTTAAGGCTGGGTTCTTCAAGTGGCGGTGGAGAGTGAATCTTGTTCTCCATTGACCGAGTGAACGTTGAGATCTTCCGGGGCTTTTCTCTTCGGTGGTTGACGGAGTAACACACAGCTCTGTCAACCAAAACTCTCAAAGAGATTGTCGGCAAAGGCTAACTTGAACACAGCAAGTTCTCTGAAGGGTTGAACTCTCTCTCTTTTCTCTCAGAGCTCTTTTCTCCCAAAAATCATCCGACCCCTTCTTCATAGCGACGGGGCTATTTATAGGGGTTTCAGGGGCGAACGTGCCTCCTAAAAACACTCCATAATGGGTGCTAACTTTCCCGTTATGTGGGCCGTGATTGGCCCCGAAACCGGGATGGTTACAACTGAGACGCGGGTGTCAACCCCGCGCCTTGGAGCTGCTGAGACGCGGGCTTCGACCCTCGTGCCTTGGCGCTGCTGAGACGCGGGTTCGACCCTCGCGCCATAGTGCTGATGAGACGCGGGTTTCGACCCTCGCGCCTTGGAGCTGCTGAGACGCGGGCTTCGACCCTCGCGCCTTGGCGTTGCTGAGACGCGGCCGTCGAGCCTCGCGCCTTGGTGCTGCTGAGACGCGGGTTTCGACCCTCGCGCCTTGGAGCTGCTGAGACGCGGCTGTCGAGCCTCGCGCCTTGATGCTGAGACGCGGCCAAAGTTAGCTTTGCGTCTAGAATTTGAAATTCTGCTTTTTAATGGCTT
>JAVJIF010028126.1:0-69622 GCA_038442645.1 Agave tequilana | reverse complement strand
TGTTATTTAGTTATCGTATGTTTGCAGTTATCTGTTATTATTATGTGCACATTGTTTATATGCACGACCAGTCCTCTTTACACACACACTCATTAGGTCGCTTCTGACGACCCTAGATTCTCACGTCTAGGGTATTGGACATTTTTTATTTGTTCAGGTTTCATTGAGCTCATATGCGTTACGAGAAAGCTAGAGTCTCTCTTTTCTTGATATAGGTATTTTTCTCTTTTATTATGTTATTTTCCTTATTTCTATCTATATCGCATTCCTGTTCCTTTTATCTACTACATCATTGTGTTAGATATTTATAGTGATATTGCAGTGATATTGATTTATCGTAGTAGATTTTTTAGCTTGTCCGGGTTACTTTAGGCTTAGCGTGTATGCGTGGGGTATTTTCCTCGCGTATATACGTCGCCGACTCTCGTCGCGTCTCCTCTCCAGCGTATTTTGGGAAGCTGGGCATGACAGATATATAAAGCATATAAGAGCTTTCCTTGTTGGCCCAAAAGGTTACACTCTCCATTTTTTTAGAGTTTTGATGATAACAAAACAAATAAGAGCTAGTTGGTACTAATAAGTTGTTTAAGATAAGTTTCAGGTTTGTACCATGTTGGAAGCCATTGTTTAGCTATTGTAAGATTTCTAGGTCATGAAGTAAAGAAGTCTTATGGCACATCAAGGAAGGATCATAGAAGAGAAGGCTCTAGCAAGACTTTACATGGCTCAAGACTTCAAGATTGCTCAAGATAATTTATTGGTTTTGTTTCTAACTTTTGTAGTTTTGTTAAAGAATAGTGATTAGGATTGAAGCTCTATATTCCAACACACATGTTTTTGCGCACATGCATTTCCTAAAAATATTCCCTATAAATATATACAAAATATTTTGATACAAAGACTTTTGTTTATAAACTCAACTTTAGGTATTATACATGTTTCATATCAAAAATATTTTATTTCATATCAAATCCCCTTAAAATTTTGTTTCAATTTCAGCTTTTGGCCTGATCTGGTCGACCGTCCGGTCGACCGACCCTGTGCCAGGTAAAGCCGGCCGACCGACCAGTCGACCGAGGTTCTGGCAGCAGTGTGTATCCGTGTGCATGTTTCACGGTCGACCGTGCGGCCGACCGGAACCTGCCTGACTGTAAGACATTTGCTCTCTGTTTATTTCGGCCGACCGGGCGGTCGACCGATAGCCTGCAACGGCTCTTTTTATTTGAATCCCGGTCGACCGGCCGGCCGACCAAGCTAGCCGTTTCAGCCATAACGGCTAGTGTTTTAAACACGTTTTAAAACTGTGTTTTTCATTTTTAAACGTATTTAAAGGATATTTTATGGGTCAAAATCTTCCTTATTGACATTATATGTGTTTACCTTTTGATCCCTAGCCCTATCCTATAAATAGTGGTGATTAGGGTTATGTTTATACAAAAAAAGAAAAGAAAAACAACAATCAAGCTATATACAAAAGTTTCAAAGTCTTCAAAAGTTTTCAAGAGAGTTTGGTCCTTGATTTTCGTGCTGAAGATTCTCTCATCGCTGAAGTTTTATTTCTAAACTCTCTCTAGTTCATTTTCTTTTTCCACTTACACTATTTGAGCTTCAATTCTAACCATTACTCTACAGGGCTCTTGTAGGGAAAGAGGCGTTTGCAAAAGATAGTTTGTGGTCTTTGATCACTAAGAGAGAATTTGTACTTGAGATTGTGGAGTTGGGTACTCCGGTGTTTTTGTAACCTCTTTGTGAAGTTATAGTTGTTAGAAATCCTTCTGGGTGAAGGCGGGGGACGTAGAGCTGGGTGCTCGAACCTCGAAAAAATTCTTCGTGTTTGCGTTTGGTTTACTTGTTCTTACTTGCTCTTAATCTTGCTAACTTTATATTCATTGCTTTATCTACTTGCTTCACATTTTCTTTGCAACATTGTACTTGCTCTTCATTTTCATAGTTATATTCACTTGTTGCATCAAATTTTTTTATTGTGCATTGATTAGCATAATCACCTATTCACCCCCCCTCTAGGTGATTTTCAATTGGTATCAGAGTTTGGACTCTAGGTTTGGCTTAACATCCTTAGAGAGATCCTAAAATTTGCTAATCAACATTTGCATTCTTTCATTCATACACTAGTAAACATGGCCGATAACATCAAAACCCCACCTAAATTTGATGGACTTAATTTCCCTATTTGGAAGCTTAGGATGACTATCTTTTTACAATCTTTAGGTAGCTTAGATGCAAAAGCCTTGACCAAACCCTATGTTAGACCCGATAGTGATGAAAGCACATGGTCCGACTTTACCTTTAGAGAATATGAGGCTAATTCAAAGGCCCAAAACTCCCTCCTAACCGCCTTGAATGAGGATGACCTTACACGGGTAATACATTGCCAATCCGCCTATGAGATTTGGCAACATTTGTTGGTCACACACGAGGGGACTTCACAAGTTAAGAGAGCTAAGATAGATCTCTTAAGGTCCCAATATGAATCTTTTAAAATGATTGATGATGAAACCATTGATTGCATGATTACAAGGTTTATTAAAATCACCAATGCTCTTTCTTCTTTAGGTGATGATATTTCCAATGACCAAAAGGTGCGAAAAGTGATTCGGGCTCTTCCTTCATCATGGGAGATAAAGGCCACCACCTTGAAAGAATTGAACGACAAGGATGAAATGGACCTCATGAGTCTCATCGGGAACTTAAAGACCCATGAGATGGAAAAGAAGGCAAGAGAAGAGGCCGCTCTGCTAAAGAAGAAGTCCATAGCATTCAAATCGTCATCCACTCTTGAGGACGATGAAGAAGATGAAGAAGAAGATGAGGAGCTTTTCCTTCTTGTGCGAAACGTCAAAAGGATGTACCGGAAGAACAAGCTCAACTTCCGAAGAAAATTTGAAGGTAAAGAGGAGAGAAGAATTATTCGCTACAATTGCCAAAAACCCGGACATATCATGGCCGATTGCCCGGATTTCAAGAAGAAGATGACTTCCTCCTTCAAGCCAAAAGAAGCGGTCGAAAAGAAAGCCTATAAAGCCACATGGGATTCGGAAAGCGAATCCGAAGACGAGGTTGACACGGCAAACATGTGTTTCATGGAAAACACACCAAAGGTAACCCCACAACCTCTTGATGAAGATGATGAATTATCTAAAGAAGTTATTGTACATGCTTTTGTTGAACTCTCCGAAACATATGATAATAAAAAGATTGAGTGTTCAAAATTGGAAAAGGAAGTTGCTTTTCTTAAAAATCAACTGCTATGGTTTCTAAAGAAAAGGATGAAATTTCTTCCAATCTCATTTCTATCCAAGAAAAATTTAGTGCTTATAAAGTTGCTTGCAAAGCAAAATTTCCTAAGATTGATGAAAAAGAAATTTCTTCTTTAAAAACTAAAATGGTTGATTTTGAGAAGGTTTTGAAAGATTGTGCTTTTAACACAAAGAAACTTGAAGAAAAGTTTTCTAAAAAGCACACTTCTCATGTTAAAGATTCTCATGTAAAGATTTCTCATACTCACACTTTACACAAACACTCATGTTAAATCCACACATGCTCACAAGTCTCATACACACTATGCTTTTAAATATGGTAGAGTGTATAGATGTACTTATTGTGGTAAGAATGGGCATTTAGCTAAGTTTTGTTATGACCAAGTAAATAGATCAAATAATCTTGTTGGGTTCATGGCACTAACCCTTTAGGACCCAAGAAAATGTGGGTACCAAAATCAAGTCCTAAGCTATTTGATGTAGGTACACACCAAGGCTCCAAGACGTAAGGAGCGGTGGTACCTTGATAGTGGTTGTTCGAGACATATGACATGGGATATCAACAACTTTACAACCCTATCAAGGTACATGGAAGGTGGCACCGTCACCTTCGGGGATGACTCCAAGGGTACTATCATCGGTATAGGTAACATTCAAATTGGTGCATCTCCTATTATAGAAAATGTTATTCTTGTTGATGGTTTAAAACATAACTTGCATAGTATAAATCAACTTTGTGATCGTGGACTTAAAGTTGTTTTTGATGACTCTTCCTGCAAGATTTTGATTGCAAAACCAATGAGTGTATTCTCACCGGATTTCGTGATGATAATGTTTATATCATTGACATGCTTAATTTGGATTATTCTACTAAATGCTTGAATGTTTTTGATGAAAATTCTTGGCTTTGGCATAGAAGATTAGGACATGCATCTTTTGAACATCTTTCTAGGATTAATTCTAAGGAATTGGTGAAGGGTATTCCTTACTTGAAATTTGAGAAAGACCGCATTTGTAGTGCATGCCAACGTGGGAAACAAACCAAGTCTTCCTTCAAACCAATCAAGGATATCATGTCAACAAGGCCATTAGAATTAATTCATATGGATCTTTTTGGACCAACTAAAACTAAAAACTTAAATGGTAGTAGATATGCATTTGTTTTAGTTGATGATTTTTCCGATTTACTTGGGTTTTCTTTTGGAAAATAAAGATCAAACTTTTTCTCATTTCAAGATTTTTCGAAAAAGGGTTGAAAAAGAAAAAGGTTTTTCGATTTTGAAGATAAGGAGGGATAGAGGTGGTGAGTTTGTTAACCAACTCTTCATGACTTATTGTGATGAAAAGGGAATTAAGCATGAAATGTCATGTCCTAGAACTCCACAACAAAATGGAGTTGTAGAAAGGAAAAATATAACACTTCAAGAGATGGCTAGGACAATGATAAGTGAATATGACCTCCCTCAATATCTATGGGCCGAGGCCGTAAACACCGCATGCTACATATCAAATCGTATTTATTTGTGTAAAAATTCTTCCAAAACATCTTTTGAAATGTATCATTCTAGATAACCTAATGTTTCATATTTCAAAGTTTTTGGATGCAAGTGTTTTGTTTTGAATACTAGAGATAACTTGGGTAAATTGATGCTAAGGCTTATGAAGCTATTTTTGTTGGATATTCTTCTACTAGTAAAGCTTATAGAGTATTCAATAGATCTTCCCTTACCATGAAGAATCCATGCATGTTAAATTTGATGAATCTAATGTGGTTGTTGAGAATGTTGTAGAAATTGACCCATTAGGTGAAGACATGGAGAGACTATCCTTGAAGGACTCACCATTCAAGAAGAAAAGTAAGAATCCATTGGTGATGTTCATAAGGATGAAGTGAAAGATTCTCAACCACTTCCTAAAGATTGGAGATACACTACAAATCACCCAAGAACTCATAATAGGTTATGTATCTAAGGGGGTAACAACTCGCTCCAAGCTCCATGACTTATGTGGTAACTTTGCATTCATTTCTCATTTTGAACCCAAAAGCATTCTCGAAGCCGAGACAGACTCATATTGGTTGCTAGCCATGCAAGAGGAACTCAATCAATTTGAGTGCAACCAAGTTTGGCATCTTGTTCCTAGGCCCCACGATAGACCAATAATTGGTACTAAGTGGATCTTTAGAAATAAGTTGGATGAGTTCGGAAATATCATTAGGAATAAAGCTAGGTTAGTGGCCCAAGGTTACACTCAAGTTGAAGGAATTGACTTTGAGGAGACCTTTGCACCCGTAGCACGGCTTGAAGCCATACGGATAACACTAGCTTTTGCATCTTTTAAAAATTTTAAACTCTTTCAAAAGGATGTGAAAAGTGCATTTTTAAATGGTTTTATAAATGAAGAAGTTTATGTTGAACAACCTCCCGGTTTTGTTGATCATGTTCATCCAAATTTTGTTTTTTAAACTTGATAAAGCTTTGTACGGATTGAAACAAGCTCCAAGAGCTTGGTATGAAAGGCTTTCTAGTTTTCTCATTTCAAATGATTTTGTTAAAGGCAAAGTAGACACAACTCTTTTTACTAAGCATGTTGATAATGACATTTTAATTGTGCAAATTTATGTTGATGATATAATCTTTGGTTCTACTAATGAGTTTTTATGCAAGGAGTTTGAAAAGGTTATGCAAAGTGAGTTTGAAATGTCTTCCATGGGTGAATTGAATTTCTTCCTTGGACTCCAAATCAAGCAATTGCAAGATGGGAATTCATATGTCAAGCCAAGTATGCAAAGGAACTCATAAAGAAGTTTGGACTTGAAAGCTCAAAAGTTTGCAACACTCCCATGGCAACTACAACCAAGCTTGATAAGGATGAACAAGGTAAAAATGTTGATATTAAATTGTATAGAAGCATGATAGGTAGTCTTTTGTATTTGACGGCAAGTAGGCCGGACATAATGTTTAGTGTGTGTTTTTGTGCTAGATTCCAATCGTGTCCTAAAGAGTCCCATCTTATTGCGGTTAAACGCATTATTCGTTATATTAAGGGCACAATTGGAATGGGTCTATGGTATCCGAAAACAGGAGATTTTTCAATGACAAGTTATTCGGATGCTGACTATGCGGGTTGTAGAGTAGATAGAAAGAGTACTAGTGGGATATGTCAATTTCTTGGTAATTGTCTTATTTCATGGTCCTCTAAGAAACAAAATTCTGTAGCTCTATAAACCGCCGAGGCGGAGTATGTTGCAGCGGGGGCTTATTGTGCACAAGTCCTTTGGATGAAACATACTCTCCTTGATTATGATTTGCATTATGATCATATAAAAATTTTTTGTGATAATACTAGTACTATTCATATGACCAAAAATGCAAATCAACATAGTAAGACCAAGCACATTGAGATTAGGTATCACTTTCTTAGAGATCATTTTGAGAAAGGTGATATAGATATTGATTATGTTTCAACGGATTTGCAACTTGTCGATTTTTACTAAACCACTTGATTTTGCTAGATTCTCCTTTATTTGTGGTGAACTAAATATTTGTGTTATTGACTAAAAGTTTTTATCCTTTTTGATGTATGACAAAAAGGGGGAGAATAAGGTTTGAGAAATAAGGTTTGAGCAGGTTTAAGTTTATATTGTTTTTGTTTTTACTAAGTGTTTTTGATTTCTTGTATTTACCGTTTAA
The DNA here is from genome assembly GCA_038442645.1 of Agave tequilana. Classification (NCBI taxonomy): domain Eukaryota; kingdom Viridiplantae; phylum Streptophyta; class Magnoliopsida; order Asparagales; family Asparagaceae; genus Agave; species Agave tequilana. The sequence goes on along the minus strand of JAVJIF010028126.1, from coordinate 62,652 downwards.
GTGTTTTATACCTTTAGTTTCATGGTTTTTGCTTGCATATTGCATTTTTTTTAATTGTTTAATATAGCATAATTTGAGGGGAGCTTAGACCTCTCCTTTATTTTTAACATAGCCTATTTGTTTTGTCATCATCAAAAAGGGGGAGATTGTTGGCCCATAAGGTTACACTCTCTATTTGTTTAGAGTTTTGATGATAACAAAACAAATAAGAGCTAGTTGGTACTAATAAGTTTGTTCAAGATAAGTTTCAGGTTTGTACCATGTTTGAAAGCCATTGTTTAGCTATTGTAAGATCTTCTAGGTTTATGAAGTAAAGAAGTCTTATGGCACATCAAGGAAGGATCATAGAAGAGAAGGCTCTAGCAAGACTTTACATGGCTCAAGACTTTAAGATTGCTCAAGATAATTTATTAGTTTTGTTTCTAGCTTTTGTAGTTTTGTTAAAGAATAGTGATTAGGATTGAAGCTCTATATTCCAACACACATGTTTTTGCGCACATGCATTTCCTAGAAATATTCCCTATAAATATATACAAAATATTTTGATACAAAGACTTTTGTTTATAAACTCAACTTTAGGTATTATACATGTTTCATATCAAAAATATATTATTTCATATCAAAATCCCCTTAAAATTTTGTTTCAATTTCAGCTTTTGGCCTGATCCGGTCGACCGTCTGGTCGACCGACCCTGTGCTAGGTAAAGCCGGCCGACCGACCCAGTCGATCGAGGTTCTGGCAGCAGTGTGTATCCGTGTGCATGTTTCACGGTCGACCGTGCGGTCGACCGGAACCTGCCTGACTGTAAGACATTTGCTCTCTGTTTATTTGGCCGACCGGGCGATCGACCGATAGCCTGCAACGGCTCTTTTATTTGAATCCCGGTCGACCGGCCGGCCGACCGAGGTAGCCGTTTCAACCATAACGGCTAGTGTTTTAGACACGTTTTAAAACTGTGTTTTTCGTTTTTAAACGTATTTAAGGGATATTTTATGGGTCAAAATCTTCCTTATTGACATTATATGTGTTTACCTTTTGATCCCTAGCCCTATCCTATAAATAGTTGTGATTAGGGTTATGTTTATACAAAAAAAGAAAAGAAAAACAACAATCAAGCTATATACAAAAGTTTCAGAGTCTTCAAAAGTTTTCAAGAGAGTTTGGTCCTTGGTTTTCGTGCTGAAGATTCTCTCATCGCTGAAGTTTTATTTTCTAAACTCTCTCTAGTTCATTTTCTTTTTCCACTTACACTATTTGAGCTTCAATTCTAACCATTACTCTACAGGGCTCTTGTAAGGGAAAGAGGCGTTTGCAAAAGATAGTTTGTGGTCTTTTGATCACTAAGAGAGAATTTGTACTTGAGATTGTGGAGTTGGGTACTCCGGTGTTTTTGTAACCTCTTTGTGAAGTTATAGTGTTAGAAATCCTTCTGGTGAAGGCGGGGACGTAGAGCTGGGTGCTCGAACCTCGGAAAAATTCTTCGTGTTTGCGTTTGGTTTACTTGTTCTTACTTGCTCTTAATTCTTACTAACTTTATATTCATTGCTTTTTCTACTTGCTTCACATTTTCTTTGCAACATTGTACTTGCTCTTCATTTTCATAGTATATTCACTTGTTTCATCAAATTTTTTTATTGTGCATTGATTAGCATAATCACCTATTCACCCTCCCTCTAGGTGATTTTCATTCCTTTCAATGGTTTATGACACATTCTGTTTGGATGTCTGTGATAGGGATCTTGTCCTAGCTCTACGAGTAGATTGAGGGATTGTTACCAAAATTGATTGGTCCAACCCACAAATCTAGAATTTTGTAATAAGATATGAACCACGATCTAGTATCATTATCATAAGTTATTTACCACTAAGAAGCTAACCATGTATGGGTTACGATCATGTAACCATCTACCAAAAAGAGATTTTACTAACCTCTATGTCCCAACATGCACAACTTCAAGGTTATTAAAGATATTCAAAAGATATATTCATACATATTATTATCATTATTTTCTTAGTAAAACTATCTAGATATTCAAATCACACTTTACAAATCTCAATTTACTTCTTCTTAATATATATATTCTCCATCCTAAATACACATATAATCTGCTAAAAATGTCGAGCTATCACTGATTTATGAAAAGAACCTTATGCTGTGGTTTTAAGGTATGTCCTTTCATTAGTTAAATGGTGTCTATCTATCACTGAGAATATTGTCACTTTTGCAACATATTTGCGTACGTGCGCGCATGCATATGATCTTCCACACTTGCCTCTTTGATAATCTAAGTAAACTAGTTGATGATCAAAATCCTTATATGTCACTCTTCCTAGTATTATTGATAGATCAGTGCTTCTCTAAAGTTCTACCTAGCTGATTAAGTGAATTCTTTCCACTTGAAACTTTAGTTGTTGGCTTATCTCCCCTTTATAGAGAGGGAATGCTTGTGTCATTAAACTCCTCCACTGTGTCTTCTTCTTGGATTACTCAAAACCGGGATTCTTTTGTTTGTAGCACTCGATAGAGGATATGCATGACTTACAGCTTTCATGCGGTAACAATTGCATCGCTGGTACCTAAGTATAACCATGCATTTAGCCCAAAGAAACATGATAGAACTTGAATCATTTCAAGCCAAAATCGTAATGATGCATAGTTGGATCGATGTGATCTCGTGTCGTTTCGTCCTTCCATAAATCTTTACAACCCATTTATTTATAAGGATTATATGCACAATATTGCCATGAGTTGACGGTAACTGCTTCAGATTATTCTAGTTTTTATGAATAAATTCAAATCCACTTAGAACTGTAAGTACACCTAGAGGGGGGGTGAATAGGTGTACGGCTAATCTAATGAACAAAATGCGAAAATTAAAAACTAAATTGCAATACACTTAATGTAACCAACGAGTGTAGCCGAATTCCCGGTGAAGGGCTCTGGACTGACTCCTCTTGATTCCTCTGAATAAGAGTTGAGGTGCTATATGAAGCTCTCGTGGTTAAACACAAGTGAGGCACACAAACAAACACAACCAAGCATATAAGAGTGATATGACAATATGAATGATGCAAGGCACAAAGTAATAGAGAGAGTTTAGAGAAAGTGGATCAAACGCTAACACACGGATATGTTTCAAGCTTCGAGCACACAGCTCTACGTCCCCGCCTTCACACAGAAGGATTTCTAATCCACTAACTTGTCCACACAGGACTCCCACACAGGGAACCTCCACTGAGGATTTGGGGCAATACAACCGGGAGTACATAACTCCTCTCTCAATTACAACACAACATCTACACTTAGAGGCTAAGCACAAAGCCACACAAATCAACCTCAAAAATGAGGGATAGGCACGAAGCCACTAATAACACAATCCACCTCTTCACTAAGAGGGATACCAACACAACCTCCACTATCAACCTCTCACTAGAGGGATACCCACAATCACCTCTCACTAGAGGGATAACACAAATCAAGGAGGGTTTACAATTTGGTGATCAAAAGACCACAAACTAATTTCTTTCTCACAAAACAAAGATCCTATAGAGAGGATAGCAAGATAAGCTCAAGTGTGAGAAAACTAAGTGTTTTGATCAAAGAAAATCACTTGGGAAAATCTCCAAATAGATATAGAATTTTTAGACCACAAACAAATTCCAAAAGACTATTTTCTTTGAAATAATAAACACTTTAAAAACAAATAGAGAATAGGAATTTTAAACCCAAAACTTTTTGCTAAAAAATACTACAAGAGTATGAAAATTTTCTCCTTGAAAATCTTACTCAAAACTGGCCTCAAATGGGGTATAAATAGGCCCAAAATAGAATCTGCCCGTTGGCTGGCAGAAAGGTCAATTTTGACCTTCTGGTCGACCGACCAACGGTCAAAAATTTGGCCGTTGAGCCTTCCGTCGACCGCCCGGTCGACCAGGCCCTGAATCAGAGAGCAACAGCTCTCTGGCCGGTCGACTGCCCGGTCGACCGGGGCAACCCGAGAGTGGGTTGCCTTCAGTCGACCGGCCAACTGATATGGCCTTGTGCGCGTTTATGTGCACGTCCGGTCGACCGTTCTGGTCGACCGGCTCCTGGTACGGTCGACCGCCAGAGCCTGGCAGACTGAAATCAGGATATGAAAACTTGATTTTTATTATCCTATTAAATCCCATAAAATCTCTAAAAATTCACGAAAATAAGTTCTTGCATGATCTTTGAGATACAAACTTGTTTAAGTAAAAATCAAACCAAGTTACAAACATTTTGAACTCTTTTTGTGTTATGAAAATTTTGCTGAAAACCAAACCCGTATTTTCGAAAACTTGGATTTTTGAATTGAAAATTCGTTTTGTCTAAAACTCATCCAAATACAAAAAACATGATATTTGAAACAACTTGAAGCATATAGTATATGGATATAATCCAATATACATATAAAGATATATATCAATATTTTTGACATTAAATCCGAAAATAAGTTTTGTTAAAATTCCAAAACTCCAAACTCATGAAATAGACTATCAAACTAAGTTTGTTTAAATAGTTGAAGCATGCATGTATATAGAATAAATCTAATATACATTAAACCATGTAAACTTGTTGATTCTATCTATTCATGAAAACCAAGATCGGTTAAACCAAGAACCAAAAACCAATAAACATAAAAATTTAAAGAAGTGTGTGTGTTGTGAACTTGAGCATATCACACTATCTAATATTTAACAAATGGATCTAAAACATAAACTAAACTATGTACCAAAGTCTTCTTGTAGAGCGCCATCTCCAAGTTGACTCGATCCAAACCGTGATCCACCGAGCTTGACTCCAATGAGTGCTAGGTATGAACATTGATGCTCGGTCTCTTGAATCACCATGTGAAAGCTCCAAAGCACTTTGTTGAAGCTAATCACCGACTAATATCTTGGTTAAGTATCTGAAATTAAACATCACAAGATTATTAGTAAACATAACTACATGAGTTAATCATTATCAAAACTAGAGTGGAAGGCCTCTGGGCCAACAATCTCCCCTTCTTTGATGATGACAAAACTAATGGAGTTATATATGCATGGATTAAAGTTAAGCTTCAAAGAAGCTCCCCCTTAACTCATGCATAGTAATAAACAATAAATATATGTAATGAATACTAAACATGAATATGCATCAACATGCATAAAAATAATGAAATGAACATGCTCTTGATACCAAACATGAAATAAACATGCTCTTGATACCAAACTTTTAAAATAAATTCCTTTTCCTTTTTAAAATAAACATATTCTTAAATAATTGCTTTTGATACCAATAAAAATTTTAATGAAAAACTTAAGCTCTTGCTACCAATCAATAAAACAAAATTCTTGATACCAATTGGAAAGATAATCACTAAAACCTTTTGATACTAACAATAAAAAATATCAATATGAAACAACCTTACAAATAAACAAATAAACAATAAACATGCATATTAAACAATAAACATACATATAAACTCAAATACTTCCCCTCTTTTTGTCAATCATCAACAAAGGGGTCAAAGAAAACAATATTCTCCCCCATTTTGTCTTAAACAAAACAAAAAAATCAATGAGGGGTGAAATCTAATCAAAACATTATGATACCAATTGAAGAAAAAATATATCAATTTAGTGCATCATGATATCAATGAAATATACCAATTGAAAGTACATAATGTGATACATAAAACAAATGTTTTAATATAAATTTAAATATCAATTGATACCAATTGTAAGTAAATACCAATTAAATACAAATTGTAAGTAAATAAATCATTTTGAGCAATTCAACCAAAAAATTTTGATATCAATAAAACATACCAATTGTTAACATTGTTTTATTGTTTTCTTTATTGTAAGTAAACTTATAGGTAATCTTGATACCAATATATAAAGATTTGTACCAATTGAAAGTAATTTTTTTATTAAAAGCATATGATACCAAAAATAATCAATATCATTTTTTTAATCATATTTCAACATAAAGTGTGAGAGTAAAATATCAATTAAAAGATGAAATATAAATTTTCTCCCCCTTTATGAAAACCATAATAAAATGATGCATAAGCTTGTATAAGATACCAATTGAAACATAATCAATTGATATATAATAGTCATTTGAAATCAACCTTCGCATAACTAAAATTTGTGCTCAAGGATATAGTAAGTACAAATAAATCATATATATATGTATAGAAAATTGAATACCTATCAAAATTGATACTATTTGAAGAGTAATCATACATATATAGAAACATATATGAGTATACGAAAAAAATGTCAATAGTGATACCAATTGAAAAGATCCAATGATACCAATTGAAACACTATAAGATCAAGTGTATAACTCATATTACCTTCCACCCATTTCATGCACATGTTTAAAATGATTTTCAATAATAAGTATATAAGGCATGATCGCCCAATGAACCGCCCTTTTATGGAAAGGGTTTTCAAAAATAGGTTTGAAAATAGTTTAACATAATTGAAAACTCTTCCAAAATGAAGAATACGAACTAGTTATAAGAAAAATTTGTAAACTAGTACAAAATCCTTCAAGCAAAGAATAAATCAAAAATAAATTTCATGAAACATGAAAATCACTCAACAATTGACACTCAAAAGATATAAAGCTCATATAGGACTCATGAAAACAAAATCATGAGAAAACCTCAAATAATGTGAGTGTACAGGTTTTGTGTGAAAGATATAGTCATGAAAATAGGCAATAGGCTCAATGTAAAATTCCTTTATAAACAAAACATGAAAATCATCAAAACAATTTAATCTTTAAGGCATATGTATGTCTTGTACGAACTAAAGAATACATACATATCCAAACATACCGAGTGCACAAAAGTATATGCATGAAGGCAAGTGGCTCAAGGATGTATATATATAAAATTAGTTTGGACAAAATAGACATATACATGAAGCTAAACATATAAACATGAAAAAATGAGAGTATAAGTCAAATGCATGAATCATCAAAACTAGGCTATACTAGTACATCTAATGGGTACAAATGAGCGTTCAAACACAAACATATAATAGTCTATTTGTGGCTCACTAGTTGTACAAGTATATACCTAAGTTTTAATGAAAACTAACATCTAAACATGTAATCAAAACATGAAGCTTATAAATCAAAATAAAAACTCATAAACATACATGTGATCATTATGTACATTCACATGCATAGATCTAGGACATACACATCAGTTAAAATAAATGTGAGAACACAAAGATATAAATCCATATTAAACATGGGTGTCTCAAATAACTAATCATGTATATCACTAATCTAAATATCATGGCATATAACATACTAATCATGAAACATCAAAACATGCTAAAAATCAATGATATGAAAAGCATGTAAACAATAAACGAGGAGTAAGAGATTGTTACCAAAATCATGAGGGCAACTCTCCATCTCTCAAAAACAAGGTGGTCCTCCCACCAAACTCCCATTGAAAGTGATGCATCCAAATAGTCCTCTTTTAAGCTCGGAACGCATTCACCTCAAGGCACCATCGCTCTCACGTCATACGAGAGCCCACACCTACATCAAATACAATAGGGGTGGTCTTTGGTACCCTCTTTTGGGTCCATGGGGGTTAGTTCCTTTCCTAACCCAAATAAATTTAGTTGCTAAATTTAAATCATGTAACTTATCATAGCAAAATTTAGCAAGGTGGCCCTTACGTCCACAATGTGTACAAGTGTACATATGAGCATACATTGTGTTATGGGAGTGAACGTGGTAAGCATGTGTATGTCGTGGTTTGTGTGCATGTAAAGATGGAACTTGTTTCTTTTGAAACATAGATTCCAAACGTGTATGGTTCAAAGCACAATGGCTCAAAGTGGAGCCCAAATAATCCACACTCTTCTTAAGCATAGATATATCATTTTCAATGTTAGAAGAAGTGGAGCATGCAATATGTGAGTTAGATGGTGAAGCTACACTAGCATGACAAACATGAGAATCTAAATCAACTTTTAAAGATTATTTTCATTTAAACAAACTTCTAAATCTTTTGAAATCAAATCAATTTTGTTTTTCAAAGAAACATTTTCTTTTACAACAAAATTAAGTTTTGAAGACAAGATCTCATTTTTCTTCAAAACATCATTGCAATCATTTTTTGTTTTCAAAATCTCATTTTCCTTTAGGGCAAGATCTAGTTGAGATTTAAGTGAGTCACGTTCACTTGAAATTTCTTCCTTTCTCTTGCAAAACCAAATCAAGTCTTGAACACAAATCCTTATTTTCTTCTTTTAGTTCAAAACTCTTCTTTTTCAAAAGATTATATTTTTCTAACAATTTTTCACATAGAATTGATAGTTCTTCATTTAAAGCATTTGGATCAACATAATCATTACAGGAAGAACTAGCATCATCACTATCTAATTGAGTTTCCGAGTATACCTCAAGGGAGTCATTCCCTTGGACCATGTAGCATTGTTGCTCGGATTCTCCACTAGATTCATCCTCCACAATGTTGGGCGTTTGAAGCTCGGAGGAGGTCAACGTGTTCCACACTGCAAAGGCGGAATCACAGCTAGAAACTAACATAAGATATTCTTTATTAAGCGTGCTTCTAAGTGCCTCAAGGGCTTGTGCATTGGCCTCTATATGCTTGCTATTACCAAGATAGGATTTCTTGGTAGCGGTAAGGAAAACATGCAAGCCTAGGGTTTTTAAGTACATGGACATCCTAAATTTTCACATGTCAATGTTGAAAACATCAAACATGGGAGGTGTCAAGCAATCCATGAGTGTGTGTAAACAATATAAGTGTGCAAATGCAAATGATAGATTAGCAAAACCAAGATCACACTCCTAGGTGGTTAAACCTAATATCAGGAGCGTAGGCTCTGACACCAAATGTAAGTATACCTAGAGGAGAGTGAATAGGTGTACGACTAATCTAATAAACAAAATGCGAAAATTAAAAACTAAATTGCAACACACTTAATGTAACTAACGAGTGTAACCGAATTCCCGGTGAAGGGCTCTGGATTGACTCCTCTTGATTCCTCTGAATAAGAGTTGAGGTGCTATATGAAGCTCTCGTGGTTAAACACAAGTGAGGCACACAAACAAATACAACCAAGCATATAAGAGTGATATGACAATATGAATGATGCAAGGCATAAAGTAATAGAGAGAGAGTTTAGCTAAAGTAGATCAAATGCTAACACACGGATATGTTTCGAGGTTCGAGCACACAGCTCTATGTCCCCGCCTTCACACAGAAGGATTTTCAATCAACTAACTTGTCCATACAGAACTCTCACACAGGGAACCTCCACTGAGGATTTGGGGCAATACAAGCAGGAGTACACAACTCCTCTCTGAATTATAACACAACCTCTACACTTAAAGGCTAGGCACAAAGCCACACAAATCAACCTCACAAATGAGGGATAGGCACAAAGCCACTAACAACACAATCCACCTCTTCACTAAGAGGGATACAAACATAACCTCCACTATCAACCGCTCACTAGAGGATACCCACAATCACCTCTCACTAGAGGGATAACACAAATCAAGGAGGGTTTACAACTTGGTGATCAAAAGACCATAAACCAATTTCTTTCTCACAAAACAAAGATCCTATAGAGAGGATAGCAAGATAAGCTCAAGTGTGAGAAAACTATGTGTTTTGATCAAAGAAAATCACTTGAGAAAATCTCTAAATAGATATAGAATTTTTAGACCAAAAACAAATTCCCAAAAGACTATTTTCTTTGAAATAATAAACACTTAAAAACAAATAGAGAATAGAAATTTTAAACCCAAAACTTTTTGCTGAAAAAACACTACAAGAGTATGAAAATTTTCTCCTTGAAAATCTTACTCAAAACTGGCCTCAAATGGGGTATAAATAGGCCCAAAACAGAATCTGCCCGTTGGCTGGCAGAAAGGTCAATTTGACCTTCCGGTCGACCGGCCGGTCGACCAGCCAACGGTCAAAAATTTGACCGTTGAGCCTTCTAGTCGACCGCCCAGTCGACCGGGCCCTGAACTAGAGAGCAACGGCTCTCTGGCCGGTCGACCGCCCGGTCGACTGGGGCAACCCAAGAGTGGGTTGCCTTCAGTCGGTCGACCGCTCGTCGACCGGCCAACTGATATGGCCTTGTGCACGTTTGTGTGCACGTCCGTTCGACCATTTCGGTCGACTGGCTCCTGGTACGGTCGACCGGTCGGTCGACCGCCAGAGCCTGGCAGACTGAAATCAGGATATGAAAACTGGGTTTTTATTATCCTATTAAATCCCATAAAATCTCTAAAAATTCAAAAAAATAAGTTCTTGCATGATCTTTGAGATACAAACTTGTTTGAGTAAAAATCAAATTAAGTTATAAACATTTTGAACTCTTTTTGTGTTATGAAAATTTTGCCGAAAACCAAAACACGTATTTCCAAAACTTTGATTTTTGAATTGAAAATTCGTTTTGTCTAAAACTCATCCAAATACAAAAACATGATATTTGAAACAACTTGAAGCATATAGTATATGGATATAATCCAATATACATATAAAGATATATATATCAATTTTTTGACATTAAATCCGAAAATAAGTTTTGTTAAAATACCAAAACTCCAAACTCATTAAATAGACTATCAAACTAAGTTTGTTTAAATAGTTGAAGTATGCATGTATATATAACAAATCTAATATACAATAAACCATGTAAACTTGTTGATTCTATCTATTCATGAAAACCAAGATCGGTTAAACCAAAAACTGAAAACTAATAAACATGAAACTTTAAACAAGTGTGTGTGTTGTGAACTTGAGCATATCACACTATCTAATCTTTAACAAATGGATCTAAAACATAAACTAAACTATGTACCGAAGTTTTCTTGTAGATCCAAGTCGACTCAATCCAAACCGTGATCCGCCGAGCTTGACTCCAACGAGTGCTAAGTATGAACATTGAAGCTCGGGCTCTTGAATCACCATGTGAAAGCTCCAAAATACCTTGTTGAAGCTAATCACCTACTAATATCTTGGTTAAGTATCTCAAACTAAACATCACAAGATTATTAGTAAACATAACTACATGAGTTAATCATCATCAAAAGTAGAGTAGAAGGCCTCTGGGCCAACAAGAACATCATATAGAAAGTACACATATCATATATACACATACATAGCTCTATAAGGTAAAAGGGAAGTTTCACCACCTTGATTATTAAGAGAGTGTCTATTGCGGTCAATTGGTATTTGCACAAAACATGTATTATCTTGGGTGTATTAGACTTTGATTCAGTATTAGATTCATAGTGACAATGAAAGGTATAATAAGTGCAGGCTTAGAATTGAACATATCTTTTCTAATAAGTATTATAATAAATATGAAACTATTCTAAATCTTTTAACCATTCTCTCTCTCTTTTGAACTCCAATTTACAGAGTGGTTATAGACAAACTGACTGAAATAATATAAGTTTTCAAAGTCTTAGAATTGAACACATCTAATAAGTATTGCAATAAATATGAATCTATTCTGAATCTTTTAACCATTCTCTCTCTCTCTCTCTTGAACTCCAATTTAGAGAGTGGTTAAGACAAATTGACTGAAATAATATAAGTTTTCAAATTAGTTTTACAATGAATTTTAGAGATATAATGTTGAGAACCAAATTAATAAATTGAGAGAATGGAAAATCATGAGAAGTTGCTTTCTTTTGACATAATGAGTGATATATAAAAATCGCATCGCATATATATATATATATATATATATATATATATATATATATATATATATATATATATATATATATATATATATATATATATATATATATATATATATATATATATATATATGACAATACATGTCTAGTATAATAATTCTTGTGATTATACTGTATTGTAAGCGTTCCCTCAAGAATTACCTTAATAATATATAAATTTGGATGATTAGTAGATTATTACTATTAGTGATTGGTATAATTGTTGATGTATGATTGCATGCAGTGTGTTGCATAATCAGAGAAAGTTAATAATTGATTCTATGTGTATTGCCTGTATGCATGATCTTGTATGTACATGTTGAGTATATTTGTTAATTGTGTTGTTAATCATATTCCGGATAAAATAAATGGTATGTGTGTAGTACATATTTGAGAATTAGAGTAAAAGACCGAATAAGCTGACCTTGTTATCATAAATAAACTCAAAAGAATATGAAAATGTGTGTTGCATAATCAGAGAAAGTTAATAATTGATTCTATGTGTATTGCCTGTATGCATGATCTTGTATGTACATGTTGAGTATATTTGTTAATTGTGTTGTTAATCATATTCCGGATAAAATAAATGGTATGTGTGTAGTACATATTGAGAATTAGAGTAAAAGACCGAATAAGCTGAACTTGTTATCATAAATAAACTCAAAAGAATATGAAAATGATGGTGTGTAACATTTTAGTTTGTATGTAGTATTGTACATACATGTTGTGTTTATATATATATTTATTGAAGGAAAAGGCCGACAGGAACCGATGGGAAGGGGAAGACGGTGTTATTATTTTGTATATATATTTCGAAGAAAGGGGCCAAGGGGAGCTGGTAGATGTGAAGATGGGGTATGATATTGTGTGTTATTAAACGAATGAAGGGGCCGACGGGAGTTGGTAGGTGTGAAGACGGGGTATGACATTGTGTGTTGTTATCTGAAGGAAGGGGCCGATGGGAGCTGATAGATATAAAGACGGGTATGACATTGTGTGTTGTTAAAGAAAGAAAGGGGCCAGCGGGAGCTAGTAGGTGTGAAGACGGGGTATGACATTGTGTGTTGTTATTTGAAGGAAGGGGCCGGCGGTAGCCGGTGGGTGTGAAGATGGGGTATGAGATGGGCCTTGTGTCATAAAGTAAAGATGTGCTTATTCAAAATGAATAGTGTTGTATGCTTGTCCTTTATGAAGGACTGTGAAACTCTACTTTATTATAAGAGATAATAAAATATTATATGATGGGTGAAAGTATATGGATTAATCCATGCAGTACTTGAAGGGTGATACGATATACAACATATAAGTATACTTTGTAATGTATATATTATTTGCATTAACTTATTGTGATTGCTGTACCATCGTGTATAGTGTATGAATTATGTACACATGAAATGAATTCGGTAAAAAATTAAGTCACTAAAGTAAAGTATTTGATGCAACTCATAAATCCCGTAAATTACAGTGCAAAGATTTAAGCTGTAGAATTATTGACCGAAGAAGTCAGGTCATTTTGGCAAACCATAGAGATAGTTGGGTTGAGATATAATTATTTTTTTAATCCTTATTCGCCTTGTCATTTGAAGAAAGACATGCTTCCTTTTACTTTGACATGTATATCATTTTTTTGATCTCCTATTTGCTCTCCTCACTGAGTTGTTGAGCTCACCCCCACAGATTATTATATTTTCAGGTCAGATGTGGTGAAGGCCCATTTAAAGTTTCAAATACTTTGTTAGAAATTCTGTTATATACAGAAGTTTTGGAGTTGTAATTTTGTGCATTTGTAAACCTTCATGTTGTATATATTTATAACCTTATTTGATGTTATTTATAGCAAAAGTTAGATGGCTATGATCTTGATGAATTGGATTTATTAATAAATTGGTATTATGTTGTAGAAGCCGAAAGGGGTACTCGAGTCATTATATTATGATTGTTGAGTTGTTATATATGGATTAGTAGGTAATGTCCAGCCGAAATATTATTTTGATTGCGTGGATGGTTATTAAATATTGGTTTGTGTATTTGGATGGAGAATAAGTAGGCCGATGTAGCTGAAACTATTTGTGATGAATATTGTATATGATGTTAGATTTGCATTTACAAAGGAGGTGCTGCTAAAATTTTTAAGAATTTAATGATGATTATGATAATCTGTTGGTTAAAAGAGTGTTTATGATTATTGATAATATTAGAAATCTGGAACTATTACAGTTTATGATTTCATGTCTTTATTTTTATGTACTAATTCATTTAGACTTGTAGTATTTGGTTTGAACATGTGTTTTTATTGTAGTACTTATTTTGTGGTGTGGAGCCGGTGTGTTATTGGCATGAACCTTTGTATGGATAATTTCTTTATGATATCACTGTTGTTTTTGAAAAGTTATGTATCTCTTTCATGGTTGATATTTGATACATATCTTTTATGTGTGGTATATGGTGTGTTTGTTTTCTTGAGTATCTTTTGTCTACTATCCATCTACCACTTGTTTTGGAGGTTAGAGGTTTTGTATGGTTGTACGAACCGTTTGTGCATACACCTTTGTAATTCTGTATTCCTTGTATGCATAGATGAGTTGCATAGAGCTTATTCGATGTATCTTTTTCATATGCTATTATCAATGCATCTTGCCTATATGTCACATTTGAGATATGCATGTGTTTAGGTGGGGCTTCACTTGAAGTCTCTTCCCAAATTGTTTGTGATAACTTTATGTGTTTTGTCATCATCAAAAAGGAGGAGTTATTGGTCCAAAGGCCATTAGTTCTAGTTTTGACGATAACAAAACATATGTAGTTATGTTTCTAACAATTTCGTTTAACCAAGTTTCAAGTTAACTCTTTGTTGCATTTTGGCTTCACCATAAAACTCACACCTTTAGAAGAAATGAAAGATGTCGATCCCAGAGCCTAAGCACATAAATGAGCTCAAGGATCAAGTTTACAAGTGAAGAGTATTTACAAGATTTGTATTTTTGCTTTTTGCATTTTCGATAGGATTTATAGTCATTTGTTAAAACCAAGATGATATAGGTTGATAGCTCATGAGATTGACACACACACACACACACACATTTCATTTCCATCTTTTAGCGTTTTTGAAAAGACTTCAAAATGATTCTCTTTTCGTTTTCAAAATCGAGTTTTGGAAAAATGAATTTTGGAAAAACTGATTTTCGATTTAGTAAAGTGTTTTAACAAATTATGGTTCTAACCTTGTTTTGTGTTGATCTAAGATCACACACTGGTTCTAGCAAATCCCAAGAAATTTATTTTGTGTTTAATATCAAAGTATATTTTTGTCATAAAAAGATTGATTTCAAAAAGATCTTCAAAATGTATTTTGGCCCAAGGTTGGTTGACCGAACGGTCAACTGTAGACAGAACAAAATTGCTCTGTCGGTCGACAGAGCGATGACCGACATGCACAAGACTTCTTTGAAGTGCTTTGTAAGCACTTCGATCGACCGTTCGGTCAACCGACTGCGAGAGCTTTGCTCTCGGTTGGACACGGTTGATTGAGGTTTTACCTGCACACAAGAATACAGAATTTCAGAACTTAAGAATAGAATGCGCAAGTTACTCAATTCTACCGCGATAGCAAGTAGCTATGCAGGTCGTGATCCACAAGGAGGGACTAGCGATAGAAGCTTTTTTAGCAAATTCTCTTTTAAGTTACAGTCAATGGTTAAAGATCTTCTTTTAGTTCTTTAAAAGAAAAAGAAAATAAGTTACAGTTAAGTTAATAAGAAAGCGGTAGATTGATAAGGTGGAGAAAAATGAAAAATGGATTTTTACAAAGAAATTAAAAAAAAGTGACAAAAGAGTTGGGAGATTATGGTGATCTAAAACTAAAGAATTAAAGAAAAAAAACTAAAAATTACTTACCTCTTCAGTGCTCATATACCTTACATCCGTGCTACGACTTACTTAGTCTTTGAAGGCGATCAAGTATGGCATGTAGGATCTTCCCCATTCTCAATCTACACTATGAAAAAAAGGCAAGCTAAACTAACAAGAGAATGATTGTTCATCACCATATGCCATCAAAGGCATTTGCAATGGCGAAGCAGTCTCGAGGCTATCAGATTCACATGGATTGCAACAAATCAGAGGAAAGTAAATGAAAATAAGAGAAAAGAAGAAAAAGAAACTTCGATTCGATTTAAATAACAATGAAAAAAGACTTACTTACACCAGTGTTACCCTCAGTACAAGCTTGCTCTGATTCATCCATGAAACTCGTATCTCCTCTCAGTTTCATAAAGAAAAGTTAAAATTACATAAAAGAAAAAATAAAAACCTATACTAAAAAGAATGAAAAACTGGCCTAAGAATCTATCTCTGCTTCATCATCCCTGTAGTCTTCGAAAACCCAGTATTTATATGCAAAAATCACACGGGGGACAGCGTACGAAGATAGGGGGAGCAAACGCTCCCCCAACAACTTCAACCAAGTCGCAGAAATGCGACTTTGGCTGTGTTTTCGCAGCCAGGGTGTGGCTCGGTGGCCACATCCGGGAGGTACAGATCGATGCTTTATCGTTTTGGCTTTATCTCCAGCTTGATTTTCAGTTTGGGTCCAGGATTTTGACGAAACCTCCTTTCGTCTTCAGCTTTAACCGATTGATTTGTAGAGATTTGTTTTAATTGGTTTCCAATCGATTTTATCTTCTCTGATTTTCGCCTGATCTGCCCTGATTTTCTGATTCGAATTAATTCTGAATTAAATCATAATTTTTATGGGCTTTTGGGCTCGTTTCTCTTCCCTCTCCTTTAGTAATGGGCATGCATATAAATTAGACAATAAATAAGATTAAAACAGAATTTATTATATAATAAATATGAGAATGTGACAATAAATATGCAGATTTAGTGACCGGTCACACCCCCATACCTATCTTTTGCTCGTCCTCGAGCAAAACAACAAAACTAAACCAAATATTTTAGACCACTTTCGTAGGTCACGCGATTGCACTGAGCATGTGCAGCAAGCTGTTAAACCTCTAGGTTCTCCCTAGAGGATGAATTTTATCTGGTGAGGGTTTTAGTAAATTACACCCGCAAAATCCATAAAGAAAGAGAAATAAAGTGTTAGTATTTTGAAAATACATTTTGAAAGAGATTAATATTTGAAGTATTATTTTAAGAATTAAGTAATCTATAAGTTATAGAAAAACTGAATTTTCATTCTTATGCTTAGTCTTAATTTAAAAACTTGTTATCAATCAAGGCAAGGAGTCAAACAATATTTCTCGTTTAGTCTATTATTTCTCCTTAAGTTACATGCACCTTTGTGACCGTGAAATCTTGACTCGGGGTTCTTCAACTCTAACTCTTATGCCTTATTATTTTTTCTTTTTTATTTTTTGGAGATATTTTTCCTTAGTTCTATTAGGCTTTCTAATCTGCCCATGTAACGAGCCTTTAATTGGTGACTCCCAAACCAAACGGTCTTAGGGCACCGGGTGAGAAAACACCCCAAGAACATAAAAACTCGAGCAAATAAGGCAACAAAACTAAGGATTTTATTATATGAACCGCTTTTTGGCATGAATAGTTATGCTTTATGAGGCACAAATACCCAGCTTAATCAGAGAATTTTTATATATTTTTTTTTTCTTTTACTTTTTTTAAATAAGACATAAGAATCTTTATTTTTTGAACCCTAAGTGTGTAAGTGTATAAAGTATGCATATATCATCAAGGTAAAAATCAAGACTAAATTACTTCAAATTTTCTTTCTAACATTGAAAATCAAACTAATAATCTTATTTTGACCAAGTATAAGAAATCCTAATTACGATTCTCTCATTCCTTAAAATTGATTCAATTTCTTACAAAAAAATATGTCAAAATATTGTTTCTATTTTCAAAAAAATTTTAAAAGTAAAGAAAATTTAATAATTTTTATAATAATAAAAGAAAAACATAAGTTATGTTAGAGCCCTCCCCCACACCTATCCATGCATTATCCTCAATGTATGAATTAATGCATAGATGCAATATGACCAGTCTTGAAAAATCATCACGGAGTTGTAACACCCCGCTCCCAGAATACGTACTTAGTTGCGTATTCAGATTTTTCGATCGTATTTTTTCGATTTACTTCCTATATTTGTTTTGTATTGTGAATTCTTTATATGATCGTTTTGTCTTGGATCCGGATTCACGGACTCGGAGTCAGCCCTAGTCTGAACAGAGGACCCGATCCGAGGGTATTACTCGATTTGGTCTTTCTGGTATTTAGATTTGACCGATTTCAGTTTTAAACATCATTTTCCAATATTTTAGATTTTCATTGATTTTCTGGAATTTTCCTGAATTAAATTGAGAATCTTCAAAACCGGTGTCGACCAGTGCCGCTGACCGATTCCCAGATTTTTAATATACAAACGGAGTTGAATTTTAAGAAACGGCTTTCATGTAACTTCTTAAAATCACATTTTCTATCTAAATAGTTTTTCTAAAAATTTTCTGAATTTATCGAAATTCCACTGGATTTGGTGTCGGCCAGTCTCACTGGTGGATTCCAGGAATTTTAACTTGCAATCGGAATGAATTTCTGAAAATCGATTTCACCAAAAATCTTTTTATAATATTTATTATTTTTGAGAATTTTGGGAAGCTTTCTAAGATATTTATTTTTTTGGACCTTTCCGGAGTTTTCGGTGTTTTCCTAGATACCGGAATAGTACCCAGATATTTTTTTCACTTTTCTCTCTCCTCGCTAGACGCGAGTTTCACCAACCTAGGATTCTGCATTTAATGCAGAGATCCTCTCCATGCTGCATTTAATGCACTGCTAATCAATTCCAATCAAGTCATTATGACTTTTATCCTTTGTTAAACGCAAAACTCGCGTTTATCCTCCTGGACGCGGATTTCTCCCCGCGTCCAGTTCATTTGGCTAGACGCAGGTTTCTATTGTAAGGGGACGCAGCTTCTTTGCAATGAAACGCAAGTTTCATTAAATGATGAGAATGGCAATCTTATTATAATGTTTTCCCCTCCTTATAAAACCACCCCACATTCTTCTCTCTCTTTCATGATTACTTCTTCTTCTCCTTTGTTTCCTGAGAAAGAAAACCAACAGCCAAAGAGCCTCTTGCTCTCTCCTATTGGCCACCCATACTCCACCTTCTCCACCTCCATTTTCACCACCAACACCACCACCTCTTTCTCCTCCATCTCCTCCACCATTCCAACAACAAAAACACCAACTCCAACCACCAATATCACCTTCTTCTTCCTCTCTTTCCACCAAACAACCCATTACCTCCATTAACTTCTCCACCAATTCCACCACCACCTACACCTCCTTGGCCACCACGAACCACGCCATCTTCCTCTCCTCGTCGTGCTCTTTCCGACGAGCTATTGCTTCGCTCTCCGAAGCCTCGTTTCCAAAACTCCAACCTTTCATTTTTAAACTACACTTGCACCCCCCATGGTTGCTTGGGCTTGGGCTTGAGCTACCGGATTCCGGCCAACTCCGGCCGTCGCCGGCTACCACCCCATCATCTTCTCAAGGGCCGGCCACCTCCATTGGATTGGGGCCGAGCTCTTCTTCGTCGGTAACATCTCCGATGATTATTCCGGTAATCGTTCACGATTATTCCGGTAATCATTACGGTGACGATTGCAACGACAAACACTAAACACCACCTCCCCGAAATCACCTTCCCTCCTCTGTTTTATTGCTAACGCGGATCTCACCCCCGCGTCTAGGCAATCCCTTAACGCGGCCTTCGCGTTCTTGTATTGACGCAACGCGGAGTCCAGGCCCGCGTCTGTGTCCTTCTCGTGTCAACACGACGCGGAGCCCATGCCCGCGTCTGTGTTCTTTTCGTGCTAAATGCAACGCAGAACCCACATCCGCGTTCTCCTCGCGACCTGACTTGAGCACAGATCCCGCGTTTGTGACATCTCCTTAGCGCGTCTGCGATTCCCGCGTCTCTATTCTCTCTCCTCCCTTATATTTTAAACGCATTGACGCGTTGATTCCCTGGATTCCAGAGCTTGGGATTTCACAGTGTTTTCCTGAATTTTAGGCGAGTGTTCTCGCTTTCTCATTGGACTTTCCTGCATCGTCGGGTTGACTTGCATAACATTATGTATTTATATCGGTGTTCTCGTTTGGTATTGTGATGTACATACTGTTATATTAACTGTTGACATACACCTGTCTGTATCATACTTGACAACTGACGTGTTACCACCTGACATGACTTACTACCTGGCATATGTTTTACCACCTGCTTCTTAACACGTTGATACTTGAACCCCTGAAATAGGGAGGCTCCTGACTTTACTCCTGTTGATCCCCGTAATGGGATAACCATGAATATAAGATTACTATGAATACTCTGTGGACATTATTACTGGATAAATTATTATAAGTAGACAACTTGTACCTGGCTTGGGGAAAACTGATGGGCCCTGATTAATCATGTTTATGGTGGTCTTATCGAGCCGCGCGTGGCCACATACTTGAGGGATCACCTGGCGGCCACCAGGGATTCCGTGGGGTGTGCTGGCACCCCTACTCCTGATTATTCCTGCCGGGTATGCACACGCCCTAGGCCTATTCTATGGGATCTGCGATACTCTATTCCTGTTCGGGCGTCCATAAGTCCCGGTACCTAGCGGTACGTTCCGGCTCAGCACCGGATACTCCTGAACCGTTGTCCCGGGCATGTACGGGGCCCATCCGAAACATGATTTATCGATCTTTATCAGTTTCCAAATAACTTGCTATATAAGTTGTGAGTGGAAGTATGTGGAATGGGACACATACTGAAGCCTGGAACTTAGACGGCTCCAATTATAATAAGATGCTAATATACAATTTGCTGTGCCGTTTTGTAACTCGGATTGTATGTGCTTGGATTATGGTGACATGGGATAAAGGTATATAGATGAGGGTTTCCTTGTTTGGATTATTCCTTCGAGGTACTAATCTCATGGGGCCGTGACCTAAGCTTGTACAATTGGTTTTGCTCGTAATCGGTTTTATTCGGTTTTATCAGTTTTTATCTGTTTTATGTTAGTTTAGGAGATATCTGGTGTTGCCCTATCTACTTTACTTCTCATCTCTTTACCTTCTCTTATCTTATCATATCATGAGTATTTCCTGCTTAATATCACTTGTTTTATATCTGCTTACTCCTGCATGCTTACCTATGCTCGCCACTTGGCATTCGTATCACCACTCGCCTGGGGAGTTCTATCTGACTCCCCTGGATCCTCATGTCCAGGTTATGGAGCTTGGAGCGTGTGGATTCTCCCAGTTGCTGATCAGAGTGGCGCAGCGGTAGAGTGGATCTCCAGCAGACCGCCCAGAGCTCTATCCTTCCGGGCCCTCCTGTGCGCCTCTCGAGTTTTCCCTTTGTAAACTCGTGAGTGCCTTTGATACTGTTCATACTTGTACATCTCTTTGTAATCTCGCAATTGCGCATATCAGTGATGTAATATTCATGTAATATTGGGTCACCTCTGGTGATAACTTTGTAATTGTACTCATATGTTGGAATGTATAATGCACCATTTGCTTCCGTACTCTAATTCTTGCCTGTACTGATGCTTAGTGTATATACGTGAGGGTATTTCTGACCTGCGTATATACATTGCAGTAACGTCTCCGTACCCGCCGGGATCGGGGCGTTACAGGGTGGTATCAGAGCCTAGGCTCTCGCATCCTCAGTACGTCCAGACGGCAAATTAATGGTAAAGAAATTTGCAACTGGAATGCAAGAGTCCTGGTTATACAATCCAACTACAAGTACAGAGTTATCTATTCATTCTTGATCATCCTTCCTTTGATTCCTAATCCCTTCCATCCTTCCCCTGTTTTGGTTTTTCGAAGCCTCTATACCAACTTAAGATATGGATATACTAGAGAGGTAGTGGCTAGTTCTGAATGAAGCTATGACATGATCTCTTCGGCCAACTCTATGAAGCTCGGTATTCTCTGGATTGATCCTGATCGGGTTATCTTTCAGAAGTCAGTAGTCAGGATTCTCTACGGGTATTCTATATTCTCGGCTATATCTTTCAGGGTGATCGATGCCTGGTATACGGAATTCTCAATTATCGGTCTACTTTATTATGCTCAGTATTATCGAGGTTTCCTTTATCTTCAGTATTCTGGCTTATTCTCGGAGAACTATCAAGTATTCAGAACAGCTGGAATTCTATAGCAAAGCTGTGTTATCAGTCAGTATTATTTGGCATCGTTCGGAGATTTATACAGCCGGAAGTGCAGAGGATGTCTATATTCTGATTGTTGTTCAGTCAACTTGAGAGCCCTACCTATAGTGCGTCATATCTTAATTGGTATAAATTCCGCCCTTGTCCTCTTTGTGTTCAATTTACCCCTTATCGAAATTGCGAGGACGCAATTTTTTGTAAGGTGGGTGGATTGTAACACCCCGCTCCCAGAATACGTACTTAGTTGCGTATTCAGATTTTTCGATCATATTTTTTCGGTTTACTTCCTGTATTTGTTTTGTATTGTGAATTCTTTATATGATCGTTTTGTCTTGGATCCGGATTCACAGACTCGGAGTCAGCCCTAGTCTGAACCGAGGACCCGATCCGAGGGTATTACTCGATTTGGTCTTTCTGGTATTTAGATTTGACCGATTTCAGTTTTAAACATCATTTTCCAATATTTTAGATTTCTTTGATTTTCTGGAATTTTCCTGAATTAAATTGAGAATCTTCAAAACCGGTGTCGACCAGTGCCGCTAACCGATTCCCGGATTTTTAATTTACAAACGGAGTTGAATTTTAAGAAACGGCTTTCCTGTAACTTCTTAAAATCACATTTTCTATCTAAAGACTTTTTCTAAGAATTTTCTGAATTTATCGAAATTCCACTGGATTTGGTGTCGGCCAGTCTCACTGGTGGATTCCAGGAATTTTAACTTGTAATCGGAATTGAATTTCTGAAAACCAATTTTACCAAAAATCTTTTTATAATATTTATTATTTTTGAGAATTTTTGGGAAGCTTTCCAAGCTATTTCATTTTTTTGGACCTTTCCGGAGTTTTCGGTGTTTTCCCAGATACCGGAATAGTACCCAGATATTTTTTCACTTTTCTCTCTCCTCGCGTAGCAGCCAGGACAGATGAACTAGGATTTAATTCTAATGCAGAGACCTCTCCATGCTGCATTTAATGCACTGCTAATCAATTCCAATCAAGTCATTATGACTTTTGTCCTTTGTTAAACGCAAAACTCGCGTTTATCCTCCTGGACGCGGATTTCTCCCCGCGTCCAGTTCATTTGGCCAGACGCAGGTTTCTATTGTATGGGGATGCAGCTTCTTTGCAATGAAACGCAAGTTTCATTAAATGATGAGAATGGCAATCTTATTATAATGTTTTCCTTCCTTATAAAAACCACCCCACATTCTTCTCTCTCTTTCATGATTACTTCTTCTTCTCCTTTGTTTCCTGAGAAAGAAAACCAACAGCCAAAGAGCCTCTTGCTCTCTCCTATTGGCCACCCATACTCCACCTCTCCACCTCCATTTTCACCACCAACACCACCACCTCTTTCTCCTCCATCTCCTCCACCATTCCAACAACAAAAAACACCAACTCCAACCACCAATATCACCTTCTTCTTCCTCTCTTTCCACCAAACAAACCATTACCTCCATTAACTTCTCCACCAATTCCACCACCACCTACACCTCCTTGGCCACCACGAACCACGCCATCTTCCTCTCCTCGTCGTGCTCTTTCCGACGAGCTATTGCTTCGCTCTCCGAAGCCTCGTTTCCAAAACTCCAACCTTTCATTTTTAAACTACACTTGCACCCCCCATGGTTGCTTGGGCTTGGGCTTGAGCTATCGGATTCTGGCCAACTCCGGCCGTCGCCGGCTACCACCCATCATCTTCTCAAGGGCCGGCCACCTCCATTGGATTGGGCCGAGCTCTTCTTCGTCGGTAACATCTCCGATGATTATTCCGGTAATCGTTCACGATTATTCCGGTAATCATTACGGTGACGATTGCAATGACAAACACTAAACACCACCTCCCCGAAATCACCTTCCCTCCTCTGTTTTATTGCTGACGCGGATCTCACCCCGCGTCTAGGCAATCCCTTAACGCGGCCTTCGCGTTCTTGTATCGACGCAACGCGGAGTCCAGGCCCGCGTCTGTGTCCTTCTCGTGTCAACACGACGCGGAGCCCATACCCGCGTCTGTGTTCTTTTCGTGCTAAATGCAACGCAGAACCCACATCCGCGTTCTCCTCGCGACCTGACTTGAGCACAGATCCCGCGTTTGTGACATCTCCGCAGCGCGTCTCCCGCGTCTGCGATTCCCGCGTCTCTATTCTCTCTCCTCCCTTATATTTTAAACGCATTGACGCGTTGATTCCCTGGATTCTAGAGCTTGGGATTTCACAGTGTTTTCCTGAATTTTAGGCGAGTGTTCTCGCTTTCTCATTGGACTTTCCTGCATCGTCGGGTTGACTTGCATAACATTATGTATTTATATCGGTGTTCTCGTTTGGTATTGTGATGTACATACTTGTTATATTAACTGTTGACATACACCTGTCTGTATCATACTTGACAACTGACGTGTTACCACCTGACATGACTTACTACCTGGCATATGTTTTACCACCTGCTTCTTAACACGTTGATACTTGAACCCCTGAAATAGGGAGGCTCCTGACTTTACTCCTGTTGATCCCCGTAATGGGATAACCATGAATATAAGATTACTATGAATACTCTGTGGACATTATTACTGGATAAATTATTATAAGTAGACAACTTGTACCTGGCTTGGGGAAAACTGATGGGCCCTGATTAATCACATTTATGGTGGTCTTATCGAGCCGCGCGTGGTCACATACTTGAGGGATCACCTGGCGGCCACCAGGGATTCCGTAGGGTGTGCTGGCACCCCTACTCCTGATTATTCCTGCCGGGTATGCACACGCCCTAGGCCTATTTCTATGGGATCTGCGATACTCTATTCCTGTTCGGGCGTCCATAAGTCCCGGTACCTAGCGGTACGTTCCAGGCTCAGCACCGGATACTCCGAACCGTTGTCCCGGGCATGTACGGGGCCCATCCGAAACTTGATTCATCGATCTTTATCAGTTTTCAAATAACTTGCTATATAAGTTGTGAGTGGAAGTATGTGGAATGGGACACATACTGAAGCCTGGAACTTAGACGGCTCCAATTATAATAAGATGCTAATATACAATTGCTGTGCCGTTTTGTAACTCGGATTGTATGTGCTTGGATTATGGTGACATGGGATAAAGGTATATAGATGAGGGTTTCCTTGTTTGGATTATTCCTTCGAGGTACTAATCTCATGGGGCCGTGACCTAAGCTTGTACAATTGGTTTTGCTCGTAATCAGTTTTATTCGGTTTTATCAGTTTTTATCTGTTTTATGTTAGTTTAGGAGATATCTGGTGTTGCCCTATCTACTTTACTTCTCATCTCTTTACCTTCTCTTATCTTATCATATCATGAGTAGTTCCTGCTTGATATCACTTGTTTTATATCTGCTTGCTCCTGCATGCTTACCTATGCTCGCCACTTGGCATTCGTATCACCACTCGCCTGGGGAGTTCTATCTGACTCCCCTGGATCCTCATGTCCAGGTCATGGAGCTTGGAGCGTGTGGATTCTCCCAGTTGCTGATCAGAGTGGCGCAGCGGCGGTAGAGTGGATCTCCAGCAGACCGCCCAGAGCTCTATCCTTCCGGGCCCCCTGTGCGCCTCTCGAGTTTTCCCTTTGTAAACTCGTGAGTGCCTTTGATACTGTTCATACTTGTACATCTCTTTGTAATCTCGCAATTGAGCATATCAGTGATGTAATATTCATGTAATATTGGGTCACCTCTGGTGATAACTTTGTAATTGTACTCATATGTTGGAATGTATAATGCACCATTTGCTTCCGTACTCTGATTCTTGCCTGTACTGATGCTTAGCGTATATACGTGAGGGTATTTCTGACCTGCGTATATACGTTGCAGTAACGTCTCCGTACCCGCCGGGATCGGGGCGTTACAGGAGTCATCATGGTCTATACGCAGTGTTCTAAATATCCCCGATATAACCCCGATATTGCGCCGATATTGCGTTTGCGGTACCTAGCCGCAATGATTTGGCACATCCAAACCGATATAGCGTTTTTCGCCCAAAATCGCTAATAAATAGGCATGAACCCGATATATCGGCCGCACTTTTGATGATTTTTGTCCCGATATAGTGTTTTGCACCCAAGTTTTAGGTTAGGTATTTGGGTAATTCGAGCGATGTGGAAATGTGACATTTGTGAAGATTCTACGCTTGGATAGTGATTATGGATTCATAGGCTTAATGCAAGTTATCGAGTTAAGTATATTTTAAACATAAAAGTATGATGTTTTATGCAGCTTTATATAATTTATGCATATATTGTCTTATTGAGATGCGATTTAAGATAAGAATATATGTATATTTACAGTCTGATTTTGACATCCGATTTTTAAAAATATTCCCGATATATCCTTGATATATCCCCATTCCCGATAAATTTTTCTGGTCGATGTGGCCATTGTGGCCACCATTTAGAACACTGTCTATACTTATCTCTAACAAAAGAATGTGACTTGGTGGAATGGTTGACTTTGACTCAAGAATGATAGGTTCAGGAACCAATACTAACTCGAAAAAATCAACTTTGGGTTCGAGAGTCAGTTTTGATTCAAGAGTTGAGTCCAAGTCCAAGAATTGAAATTCACATTCTTTTTCCATCAATGGAATTTGACTATCCAAAATTAGTGATTCCATTTCTAGATCTATAGGTACAGGAATAAATGTGGCTCAGGAAATTGTTCCAAATTAGGTAAGAATACCGGAATCAACATGAATTCGAAGACGAAAACTGAATCACAAAGTTAAGAATCAGGTTCACATTCATAATCAAGTTTAATCTCATTAAAATGAAAACTTGCCAATTCGTCAATGAGTTGATATTGGTCAAGTTCAAGATTTTGTGGTGAAATTGAATCTTGGTCAAAGTCTTTATGATACCATGATTCTTGGTTTTCATCAATATGGCTAGAAGTGTCGAGAATAGTCAAAGATTGGGTAGGGAGAGTTTCCTTAATCCTATGTATGTTTTCCAATCTATTAAGTCGAGTGGATCATTTTAGAATTGAATCATGGATTCTATACTCTTTTCTAAGTCGGCATGTTCTTCTTGAAAAATAGAGTACGGATCTGTGACTTGAAAGTTTTGACAGGATTTTGAGTCTTCTAAAATTTGAATTCATCGCTCAAGCTCATTTAAGGCTTCCATCCTCTTTCCCAGTCAATCGATTCTTCTAATGGTTGTTCGGGAGAAGGAGTATATGAAGCTGGATGTTGGTAAGGTGGTTGACAATATGACTCGGTGGAGTTGTATTTCCATTGACTCTCTGAAGAGTAGTGATGATTATTCCAGTCTTATTCATAGTATTAGGACTGGGGCATGTATTGATTCGGATAAGACCAATCTGGTATACTAAGTTGGTTAATGTTATGATATGCTAGGTTGCTAATATCCGAAAAAGAGGTCGGGTTGTAACATAAATTACCATTAAAATTGAAAAAATTATTGTTATAAGCCATATCACATAAGAATTGTCAAAATCAAACAAAGAAAACAAACAAATAAACAAACAAAAAGAATAAATCTAACCTAAGTTAGGGTAAACCTTAGACCTAGACGACTCCTAACTGGTTAGACTGTTCGAGGGGGGCTATATAGCCAAATCTGACCACAAGTTAATTAGCCAGGTAGGGACAAGATCAGTGGCAGGTATCCGTGCTTAAGCAACGAGCCAAATTATGCCAAACCAGCAACATTCGGGGTTTCGCCCCCAATCTCCAACCTTAGATACCGATTTGGTAAGAGTTAAATTCTAATCAACTTTCCTCTTAGGTTAGTCTCCTATATGAGTCTGAGATGTCCCTAGGGCCAACTTCTACTCAGTTTTAGTTAGGCTTGGGTTAGTGAGTGAGGAGATTGTTTGTGGGCTAAGGAAGGGTAATGACTTTCCCACCTTATCTTGTTTACAGGACAAGCCCTTAAATCAATTTAGTGCAATGGGTACATGATAAACAACATTTAAGCAATGTAAACAATTCAAAAGTGTTCTTATACTACATGCTATGTACACGTACCTTTGCTCCAGCACTCTTCAATAGTAATGTAAAATGTAAACAAATTAGACACGTGTTAAATGCAAAGTCTAAACTGTTTTTATCATTTAACAAACATTATTTTACTATTGAGGTTAGAAAGTATGTACAATGAGACAAATAAGGAAATAAATAGTTACATAAATTTTGCTTTGCAATTCAACCAACCTGCAAAAATACAGGTAAGTAATTCACTCAGATTGTCACTGGAATGTAGCAAACCTGAAGGCTTCTGGGCTCTGCTTTCTTGAGCAAAGTTCAGGGCCACTTATATGTCCACTGTAGCAAAAATTTCCTTAATATTTAGCACTGCACACCAAGAACAAAGAAGAAAATTAACCTAAAATGTAAACTTAAGAAGAGAATTACTTACCATCCCTCCCCGACAACGACGACAAAATTTGATTGAGGTTTTACCTGCACACAAAAATACAGAATTTTAGAACTTAAGAATAGAATGTGCAAGTACTCAATTCTACCGCGCTAGCAAGTGGCTTACGCGGGTCGTGATCCACAAGGAGGGACTAGTGATGGAAGCTTTTTTAGCAAGTTCTCTTTAAGTTACAGTTAATGGTTAAAGATCTTCTTTTAGATCTTAAAAAAAAGAAAATAAGTTACAGTTAAGTTAATAAGAAAGTGGTAGATTGAGAAGTGGAGAAAAAGAAAAATGGATTTATACAAAGAAATTAAAAAAAAGTGATAAAAGAGTTGGGAGATTGTGGGGGTCTAAACTAAAGAATTAAAAGAAAGAAACTAAAAATTATTTGCCTCTTCAGTGCTCATATACCTTAGATCTGTAGCTACGACTTACCTAGTCTTTGAAGGCGATCAAGCATGCATGTAGGATCATCCCCATTCCCGGTCTACACTATGAAAAAAATGTAAATCACCTAGAGGGGGTGGGTGAATAGGTGATGGCTAATCTAATGGTCACTTAATGATGAATTATGCAAATAATGCGGAAGCTAAAAAACAATTATGACCTAATTAAATCTTTTACACTAAACACCACGTATAACCAAAGAGTGTTGCCGAATTCCCCGTGAAGGGCTCTGGACAAACTCCTCTAGATTCCCCTTGAATGGGTTGAGGTGCCGCGTTGGCTCTCTGGTTGAATACAAGTGTTAGTCAACAATCCCAAACAATATATCAATATGAGCACAAGGAATATATCATGCATATAAAGATGAACACAATAAATAACATGCAAGATATAACAAGAGACAAAGAGAGAGAGAGAGAATAGCAATCGCAAACACAAGGGTATGTTTCGAGGTTCGAGCACACTTGCTCTACATCCCCGCCTTCGACACACGAAGGATTTCCACTATGCAAGATCCCAATGGATCTCTCCTCGGTGCCGCAACACCTACAAGCCCTCGGACTCCCTAGTCCCGTACACACCACAAGCCCACCGGCTCGCCGAGGCCGCACCTCGTACAACAAGTTCGCACCCGAACTCGAAACAACGCGGACACACACGTCCGCCTCCTCAAAGTACAAGAAATGATCTCTTGGTGATCTAAACACTTGATCACCAATAAGAGCTCTCACTACAACACACCTATAGAATGAATAATCAATGGATGCTCAAGTGTGGTGTGAGAAAATCAAGGATGTGAAAGGTGGAGGAAAAACTCAAGAAATCTCTTTAACACTCTTTATAAAAACTTCCCTTTAGATAGGAAATATTTGCTCTCTATTTTGTGGAGAAAACTCTTCTAAAAGTCTGGGAAAAACTGGCTCTAAGAAACTCCAAAATCTTCTTACAAAACAATGACAAGACCCCCAAATTTATAGGCCAGAAAAATATAACCGTTGGGATCTGTCAGTACTGCCGGTCGACCGGCCCGGTCGACCGCCAACGGTCGGATTTCTGACCGTTGGAGTTACAGTCGACCGGTGGGTCGACCGAACTTTCCAGAGAGCACTGCTCTCTGGAGCGGTCGACCGGCACGGTCGACCGTTCAACAGTACACACAGGCGTGCACGTTTGTGCACGTCGGTCGACCGACCCGGTCGACCGACTTCAGGACTAGTCGACTATAAAGGTAGGCAAGTCGACTAGCTGAAGCCTGAAAACAGTTTTCTGGGATTAAAAAGTTTGTTTTTTTTGGCTTAAATAAAATCCCATAAAATACATAAAAATCTACAAAAATAGTTTTAACCAATATACTTGATAAACAAACATGCTTGCACAAAATCAAGGCATGTTATAAAAGTTTGGACTATTTTTGTAATATGAAAATATTTGGCTCATGATAAAAACTGTTCTTCCAAAACAATATTTTCCAACACATATTTTTCCAAATCTTCATCAAATACAGAAACAAGATATACTTTTAAAGCATAGTGTGTATGGATATGATCCACTACACAATCATAATGAAATATCTATGTTTTTGTCATAAAGCTCTAAACTTGATTTTGGATAAAAGATATGTATATATGAAAATACCAAAATCCAAATAGTATTTTGTCACAAAGAAAAAATCTTTTCTAACTACAAAATCTTTTATGAAAAGACAAGTAATCAAGAGTGTATGTGAGATATCTACTTGAGCAATCCACCAACTATCTATCCTTTACATTTTTAACTAAAACAAAAATAAAATCCTATACCTAGACACAAGTCTTCATCTTCTTGAAGTCTTCACTTGAAGGCTTCTCATCTTCTTGACTTGGTCCAAGCTTGATCCAAAAACTCCTTGGATCACATCGTGCTAGCTCCAAATCTTGACATTTTATCCTTTGTTGAGCTATGCACCTACTAAGATCTTGATAATGAATCTGTCACTAATTAAACACAAGATCATTAGTAAACATAACTTCATGAGTTGATCATCATCAAAACTAGGGTGATAGGCCTTTGGGCCAACAAAAAGGCAAGCTAAACTAACAAGAGATGGTTGTTTATCAGCATAAGCCATCAAGGGCACTTGCAATGGTGAAGCAATCTCGAGGCTATCAGATTCACATGGATTGCAACAAATTAGAGGAAAGTAAATGAAAATAAGACTAAAAAAGAAAAAAAAAAACTTCAATTCGATTCAAATAACAATGAAAGAAAAGACTTACTTACACCAGTGTCACCCTTAGTACAAACTTACTCTCATTCCTCCATGAAACTCGTATCTCCTCTCAGTTACATAAAGAAAAGTAAAAATTACATAAAGAGAAAAAAAACCTATAGTAAAAGAATGAAAAACTAGCTTAAGAATCTATCTCAGCTTCATCGTTTCCTGTAGTCATCGAAAACCCAGTATTTATAGGCAAAAATCACACAGGGGAGAGCGTACGAAGATAGGGGAGAAAATGCTCCCTCAACAACTTCAACCAAGCCGTGGAAATGCGACTTTGGCCGCGTTTCCGTGGCCAGGGTATGGCCAGGTGGCCACACCCGGGAGGTACAGGTCGATGCTTATCGTTTTGGCTTTATCTCCAGCTGGATTTTTAGTTTGGGTCCTAGATTTTGATGAAACCTCCTTTTGTCTTTAGCTTTAACCAATTGATTTGTAGAGATTTATTTTAATTAGTTTTCAACCAATTTTATCTTCTTTGATTTTGCCCTAATTTACCCTAATTTTCTAATTCAAATTAATTAAATCAGAATTTTGATGGGCTTTTGTGTCGTTTCTCTTCCCTCTCTTTTAGTAATGAGCCTGAATATAAATTAGACAATAAATAGGATTAAAAATAGAGTTTATTATATAATAAGTATGAGAATGTGACAATATATATGTAAATTCAACGACCGATCAACGGTTAACCGGCGCGATCGACCGATAGAGAGTTTTGCTCTCTGGTTGGGATAAACGGTTGACTGATCGGTCAACCACTAACCCCAAAGGTCAGAATTCTGACTACTGGCCGATATTCTTTTCCAACTACTATTTTTCTGTTTGTCTTTTCTGGGTCTATTCCCAGTGGCTCTTTTGAGTTTTCTCTTCATGTTTTCATCCCTATAAATAGTGGAACTGTAGAAAAACCCATCAAAAAGTTTACAACAAGTTTTTCAAAGAGTTTTTCAAGTTTAAGTAATCAATACTCATTTTCTCAAAACATTTTCTACTTGAGCCAAAATTCCACAGACTTGATTTTTAGCTTGAGCCTTCCCTCTACATCTTTATAAGATATTTTCACCTCACAATCTCAAAGAGTTTTACCTCCTCATCTTGGTTATAGGATTGTGCTTGTGAGCCATTTGTTATCAAGTGAAGATCACCATTTTTCTTCAATTGTGAAGTTGTAAGAGGTTGCAGCCTCAAGTGAGCTAGTGAGCTCCGTTGCTGGTGTTGCGACACCGAGAGAGGACTTATGAGTCTATAGAGTTCTAGTGAGAACTTGTAATTGTTTATGATCTAGTGAGATCGGTCATAGTGAAAATCCTCCATAGTGTTTAAGGTAGGGACGTAGAACAGTGGCTCGAACCTCGAAACATATCACAGTGTTTGCGATTGCTTACTCTCTCTATTTACTCTACTCTCTCTTTACATACTTGCTTACTTAACTTGTCTACTTATTTGCAAGTATTATTTGTGTTTTGATTGATATTTGCTAGGTTGCTAGCAAGTAATTTTTAATTCCGCATTATTTACCATTTAGTATAGCCATCACCTATTCACCCCCTAGGTGATTTACAGGAACCTGGCGTAGGCTTGGAGACTTAGTAGCAGATCATCCTGAAACATTTCCTTTGATCAGCTCTCGAGATTCCTTTCCAGCTCGTGTAGCATCTACCAGTATTATATCTTGCAAATCTCTTATAATTCGTCCTTTTGTACATTCCAGTAATGTAATATTCCTGTCATATTGGTTCAAAACTGTGATAACAATGTACTTAGACTGTAATGTTGGAATGTATATTACCACTGTGCTTCCGTACTCTGATTTCTAACTGTACTTTATGCTTAGGGTACGTGTGCAAGGGCATTTCTACCTGCAAATGTACATTGCAGTAGCGTTTTCGTATCCGGTGGGGCAGGGCATTTCAGGTTGGTATCAGAGCTCAGGTTGAGCTCTCCCACCTTCAGTACAACCAGATAGCATATTAATGTGATATTAATTTGCACCTTGAGTAAGAATCAGAGTTATACATTCTAATTCCAAGTACAAATTATCTGTCCTTCCTGGTAATCTTCCTTTATTTCCTGAAATCTTTCCATCCATCCATCTCTCAGGTCCCACTATTCCGACTTTTTCTATTCTAAGTCAGTAAATCTTTCTGATTATTCCCAATATATATCTTACAATACCGGTAACTATATTTGATCTATACCATTATATCTTGTTCTGATCGTTATTTTGATCCTATCGTGTAGATCTCCCTCCTTAAAAAAATTGTGAGGATGCACTTTTTGTGAGGTGGGAAGAGTATAATACCCTGATTTCAGAATACGTATCATTTTACAGTTTTTGACATTTTGAATCTGTACATGTCATTTCATATATATATTTTTCTCTGTTTGACCTAAAATATTTTGCATGAGACTCTGCACTGGCACTAAATTCTACCATAGAAATTTCTCAATTTTTCTTTTTAAATAAATATTTAATTAAATATTTTCTCTCCTTCTAATTTTCCTATTCTTTCTTCTTTAAATTTATTTCTTTCCAATTTTCTTCGTTTTAATTTTTATATTATTTTTCCATAGGACATTTACACATAACCCCCAACAAATCTATATTTGCATTCCCTTTTCTTTTCCTTTCCCTTTTCTTTTCTTTCTCCATGTTTCTAGAAGCTTCCTTGGCTTCTTAAGGAAGCCAAGGCCTTGGCTTCTTAAAGAAGCCTCCCCCCCTCTTCCTTAACCTCTCCCACACCTGCCCAGCCATGGCCGGCCCTCCTCCATCCTCCCTTCATCTCTCTCTAGAAATCACAAAAAACTTCTCCAAAAATACTCTAAAAATCATAAAACCTGACACCATCACCTCCTACAATCATTCTACGACCAACAAACTCTATACTATCTTTCATAGGCCCCCCAATTTCTCCTATTTTTCCTCTCTCTAAAAGCCCTAAAATACTATTTTCTCTCTCCTCTCTAACCTCTCTCTAGATTTCTCTCTCCTCCATCAACCTATTGCAGGCCGGCCACCTAACAGGTCTCCTCCATATACTCCTCCACCTCTGATCATACACATATTTTGCATTCTTTTCATTACACTCCTACATTTATCGTGTAATAAATCTGCTAATTTTCTTGTCTTAACTGTCTATTTTGCAGAAGATAATCATGGAAAAAAGAGGATTAAACTAAATAATATCACTTAAAATCAGATTTAACTGGATCTATTTGGTTAGCTGAGGATATCACCACATCCAGAATAAATCAAGGATTGAGAAAAATGTTCAGCTGAAGATCAGAGCAAATCAGAGAAATAACACCAAATGAAAACTAATAAAATTTGGATTTCTATAAATCCATATTGGTAAGCTAAAGATTAACTAAGGATAACATCAAATACAAAGTTCAAATTCAAAATCCAAATGGATAAATGGATAGAGAGAAGATCAATAAATGAGATGAAGCAATTTTGACTCAGATTTAAACTGAATATATTTTAGTATTTGAATCATAATATTCGCTACTAAAACTCAAATCTGATGATTCAAAATGATCCAGAAAGAAGACGTAAAGGGCTACAACTCTTATGTTGATCACTGTTTCTAATTCTTTCATTTGATAAGTTATATTCAACAATCAATACGCCAACAAGCTACAGATCAGAATTGAATATCCACATCAAATCAAATTTGGAGATAAGGGGAGGATTCAAATTCTGAAATAGCCAGCTCCCCCTATCTTTGACTCATTTGCTTATCCATTTCTATGTTATAAATACCCCACACATCAGAGGCAGAAGAGGATCATGCAGAGATAGATTCTTTGGCTAGTTTTCATTCTTTTTAGTGTAGGTTTTTATTTTCATTTTATGTAATTTTTATTTCTTTGTAAGCATAGATTAGATTAAGATTCATGTAAGTAAGAGAGAGAGATTTATGTTGAGAAAGATACCGATATAACCTCCTCCTTTCTTCCATCGTTTCTACAAGCAATAAAAAGGTAACTTTTTATATTCTTCTTTATTTTCGTTTTCTTCTTCTTTCTACTCTTCCTCTTTCAGTTTTGATGATAGTCCAAGTGCGTTAAATAGCATTAGTATTGTCTTGCCTTAGCAAGTGCGATCGATAGCTCAAGACGATGGATTCTTTCCTGTGTTTGTATCATTTCATACTTGCTCGAAGAAGCCTTGATGATATAATGTGAATTGGGACTGACTTAATCTTATGAGTTATGCACTGATCACCTCCAGATCAAGGTAAACATGTAAGGATTTCAGGTAAGTCATCAACATGAAAAAGGTAAGTATTTCTTTTAGGTTTTCTTTCTTTTCTGTTAAACTTTAAGTTAGATCACCTCTATCACCAAATCTCTACTATTTTTCACTTTCTTTGTACAAAATCACCATCTCATTCTATCTACCACTTTTACAATTTAACATAACTTATTATTTTTTTTCAAGAACTAAAAGAAGAACTTTAAACATTTTTGTAACTTAAAAGAGAACTTGCAAATAGCCTCCATCGCTAGTCCCTCCTTGAGGATCACGATCGGCATAGCCACTTGTTATTGCGATAGCATTAAGTATCTTGCACGTTTCAATCTTAATTTCTAAACTATCATTTTCTGTGTATAGGTTTTAACTCAATCAAATTTTGGCATCGTTGCAGGGGAGGGACGGTAAGTAATTCTCTTTTTAAATTTATATTTTTGGTTAACTTTCTTTTTTGTTCTTGGTATGCAGTGAAAGATATCAAGGAATTTTTTGTTGCAGTAGACATATAAATGGCCCTGAACTTTGCTCAAGAAAGTATAGCCCAGAAGCCCTCAAATTTGCTATATTCCAGTGGCAATCTGAGTGAACTACTAACATGTATTTTTTTACTAGTTGGCTGAATTGCAAAGTTTAAATATCTGTAACTATTTATTTTCTTGTTTGACTCACTGTACATACATTTCTAAATCAACAGTAAAAGGTTGATTGTAAATGCTAAAAAGGGTTTAGACTTTGCATTAGGCACATGTCTATTTCATTACATTTTCCATTTGCTGTTGAAGAGTGCTAGAGCCAAGGTATGTGTGCATAGCATTTAGTATAAGGTTCATTCTTGTATGAAATATTGCTTGAGTGTTACTTTTTCTATATACTTGTACACTACACTAAACTGATTAAGGGTCTGTCCTATAAATAAAATAAGGTGGGAAAGTCATTACCCTCCCTTAGCCCACAAATAATCTCCTCACTCACTAACCCAAGTCTAACTAAAACTGAGTAGACGTTTGCTCTAGGGACATCTCAGACTCAATAGGAGACTGACCTAAGGGGAAAGTTGATTAGAATTTGACTCTTGTCAAATCGGTGTCAAAGGTTGGGGATTGAAGGGCGAAACCCTGAAGGCTGGTGATTTGGCTTAATTAGGCCCGTTACTTTTAAGCACGTATACCTCCCACCAATCTTACCCCTACCTGACTGATTAACTTATGGTTAGATTCGGCAATATACCCCCCGTGGACAGTCTAACCAGTTAGGAGTCGTCTAGGTCTAAGGTCTACCCTAACTTAGGTTAGATTTATTTTCTTTTTATTTGTTTATTTATTTATTTGTTTTTCTTGTTTGTTTTTTATAAATTTTTTTGTGATATGGCTTATAACAATAATTTTTTCAATTTTAATGGTATATTCATATTACACCCCGACCTCCTTTTCGGATATTACCAACCTGGCATATTATAACTTTAACCAACTAGTGTGCCGGATTGGCCTTATCCGAATCAATACATGCCCCAGTCCTAATACTATGAACAAGACTGGAATAATTATCACTACTCAGCCAATGGAAATACAACTCCCCTGAGTCATATTGTCAACCACCTTATCAACACCCGGCTTCATATACTCCTTCTCCCGAGCAACCATTAGAAGAATCAATGACTGAGAAAAGAGGATGGAATCCTTAAAAGAGCTTGAGCAATGAATTCAAATTCTAGAAGACTCAAAATACTGTCAAAATCTTCAAATTACAGATCCTTATTCTATTTTTTAAGAAGAACATACTGACTTAGAAAAGAGTATAGAATTCATGATTCAATTACAAAGTGATCCACTTGATATGATAGAAGCAAGACTTAGTCGATTGGAAAACATGCGTAGGAATAAGGAAACTCTCTCTACCTAATCATTGACTATTTCCAACACTTCTAGCCATATTGATGAAAATCAAGAATCATGGTATCTTGAAGACTTTGACCAAGATTTAATTTCACCACAAAATCTTGAACTTGACCAATATCAATCCATTGACGAATTAGCATATTTTCATTTAATGAGATTGGACTTGATTATGAATGTGAACCCGATCCCCAACTTTATGATTCAGTTCCCATCTTCGAATCTATATTGACTCCGGTATTCTTACCCAAATTGGACCAATTTCTCGAGCTAACATTTATTCCCGTACCCATAGATTTAGAAATTGAATCACAAATGTTGGATAGTCACATTCCATTGATGGGAAAAGAATGTGAATTTCAATTCTTGGATTTGTACTCAACTCTTGAACCAAAACTGACTCTTGAATCCAAAGTTGATTTTCCCGAGTTAGTATTGGTTCCTGAACCTATCATTTTTTAGCCCAAGTCTACCATTCCATCAAGTCACATTCTTTTACTGGACATAGGTTAGACTATGATGACTCTGTGATGATTTTTCAAGACTGGTCATGTAAAGAGAATAAGTTTCATGATAGGATCTTTCATGATCCTATTCATATGGGTAGCAATGCTTGACTCAATCTGACTACCACCAGAACAACCACCTTAAGCTTCCCTTTCTTCTTTTTTATGCATCTATGCATTTATTCATACATTGAGGACAATGCATGATATAAGTGTGGGGGAGGTTCTAACATAACATAGGTTTTCTTTTTATTTAAAATAAAAAAATTAATATTTTTTTCTTTTAAAAAACTTTTTGAAAAGAGAGCAATATTTTGACATATTTTTTGTAAGAAATTAAGTAAATTTTAAGAAATAAGAGAATCATAATTAGGATTTTCTATACTTGGTCAAAATAAGATTATTTGTTTGATTTCTAAGGTTAGAAAGAAAATTTGAAAAAGTAATTTAGTCTTAATTTTTATCTTGATGAAATATGCATGCTTCATACACTTACACTTAGGGTTCAAAAACAAAGATTCTTATGCCTTATTAAAAAAAGAAAAAGAAAAAAATATATATATAATATATCAAAAATCTTCTGATTAAGCTGGGTATTTGTGCCTTATAAAGCATAAGTATTCCCGCCTAAAAGCGGTTCATATAATAAAATTTTTAATTTTGTGGCCTTATTTGCTCGAGTCCTTAAGTCCTTGGGGTGTTTTCTCACTCGGTGCCCTAAGACTGTCTGGTTTGGGATCACCGATTAAAGACTCGTTACATGGGCAGATTTGAAAGCCTAATAGAACTAAGGAATAATATCACCAAAAATAAAAAAAGAAAAGAAAAATACAAGGCATAAGAGTTAGAGTTAAATAACCCTTAGTCAAGATTTCACGGTCACGAAGGTGCATATGACTTAGGGTAATGATAGGTAGTAAAACGTGCATATTTATCACCACATTCACTATCATATTTCTCTATTTATTCTTTTAATTATGTACTATTACTAATGTTTATTATTTAATGTGTTCAAGCCTTGAGTAATTAAAAAATAAAGAAATAAAGCCTGAATGAAGCCCAAAAGCCCAGAAAGCCCATGCAAAAATTGTAGTAATTTAGAAGTCTCTATATTATCTAACCTAATCTAAACTTAGATTTTAAATTCTTTATTTAAAATCTAAGGGAGGATAAGATAGAACTCCTAATTGCTAAAAGAAGAGGAAAAGGATAAGATGAGATGGACTTCTACTCAACCCTAGTTGCTTGCAAGACAAGGCTAAAGATAAAAGGAGAAGAGTTTAAAGATAAAAATTGTTTCAAAAAATTCGGATTCAGACTGTACGCGTTTTAGTATTCAGATCATAACTTTTGCTACAGATATTCAAATCCGATGATTCAAGATGCTCCAGAAAGAAGATTTGAAGGACTACAACTCTTATGTTGATCAAACTTTTCAATTCAGTCAGAAAATAATCCATATTCGGCGATCAACATGATAACAAGTTGCAGGACAGATTTGAACTTCTATGGATAAGTCAAAACAAGTTTGGAGATAAAAGAAGAATTCAAATTCAGAGATATTTTGCTCCTCTTATCTTCATACGCTTCTTATCCTCTAGTTTTCTCCTATAAATACCCCTGCATAGCAATAGAGGAAGGGCAGATCTCAGAAGCTCAAGGGCAGGTGTACAGAGACAAATTTAGGGTTTTTCTTAGGCTAACTTTTAGATTATAATTTAGGTTTTTTATTTTTTGTAATTTTTATTTTCTTTATGTAACTGAGAGGAGAGGATACTTTCATGGAGGAAGGAGATCAAGCTTGTACTGAGGTGACATCGGTGTAAGTAAAACTTTTCTTCCATTGTTAATTGAATCAACTCAAAGTTTATTTTTGTTCTTCTATTCTTGTTTTATTTTGTTTCCCTCTGATGTCTTGCAATCCAAGAGAATCTGATAGGTTCGAGACTGCTTAGCCGTTGAAGTGCCCTTGATGGCCTATGGTGATGAACAAACCTTCTCTTGCTAGTATAGTTTGTCTTTTATTTTCGTAGTGTAGATCGAGAAGGGGGAAGATCCTATACGCCATGCTTGAATGCCTTCAAAGACAAGGTAAGTCGTTGCAACGGATCAAAAGTAAACAGGCCGAAGAGGTAAGTATGTTTTCTTTAGTTTTTAGTTTCTTTCTTTTATTTTTAGTGTAAATCACCAAATTCCCAATCTTTTTCACACTTCTTCTTTTCATTGTAAATATCATATCATTGTAAATATTACTTCTAGTTTCTCCATCTTCTTAATCTACCACTTTCTTTTTAACCTGACTTTAACAACTATTAATTCAAACACTTTAGAGAACTTACTAAACAAGCTTCCATCGCTAGTCCCTCCCTATGGATCACGACCCGCATAGCCACTTGCTATAGCGGTAGTATTGAGCACCTTGCACATCCTATTCTTAAAACTGAAATTCTATATTTTGTGTGTAAGCAAAATCTCAATCAGGTAAAGTAATAGACTAGATGAGAAATACAATTTGACTCCTTACTTTGATTGATAACAAGTTTTTTAATAGAGACTAAGTTTAAGAATGAAAAGTTCAGTTTACTTATAACTTATAGATTACTAAATTCTCACAATAATACTTCAAATATTTTGCTCTTTCAAAATGTGTTTTCAAAATACTGACAATTTGTTTCTCTTTCTTTATGGATTTTGTTTGTGTAATCCACTGAAAACCCTCACGAAACAAAACTCATCCTCTAGGGGGAACCTAGAGGTTTAACAGCTTGTTGTACATGCTCAGTGTAATAACGTGACCAGCGAAAGTGATCTAATAATCTTTGATTTAGTTTTATTATTTTACTCGAGGACGAGAAAAAGATAGATGTGGGGTGTGATCATACACATATTTTGCATTCTTTTCTTTACAATCCTACATTTATCATATAATAAATCTACTAATTTTCATGTCTTAAATGTCTATTTTGTAGAAGATAATCCCGGAGAGAAATAGGATTAAACCAAACAAATACCAGTTAAAATTAGATTTAACTAGATCTATTTAGTTAGCTGAGGATATCACAACATCTAGAATAAATCAAGGATTAGGGTAAATGTTCAGCTGAAGATCAGAGCAAATTAAAGAGATAACACCAAATGAAAACTGGTAAAATTCGAATTTGTATAAATCTATTTTGGCTAGCTAAAGATCAACCGAGGATAACATCAAATACAGAATCCAAATTCAAAATCTAAAGGGATAAATGGATAGAGAGAAGATCAACAGATGAGATTAATCAATTTTGACTGGATACATTTTTGTATTTGAATCATAACTTTTGCTACCGAAACGCAACTCTGATGATTCAAGATGATCTAGAAAGATGACTTAAGCGCTATAACTCTTACGTTGATCACTGTTTCTAATTCTATCATTTGATAAGTTATTCCCAGCAATCAATACGCTAACAAGCTGCAGATCAGATTGAATATCCACATCAAATCAAGTTTGGAGATAAGGGAAGGATTCAAATTTAGAAATAACCAGCTCCCCCTATCTTTCGACTCGTTTCCTTATCTATTTCTATGCTATAAATACCCCACACATCAGAGGCAGAAAAGGATCAAGCAGAAATAGATTCTTAGGCCAGTTTTTTATTCGTTTTAGTGTAATTTTTTATTTTTATTTTATGTAATTTTTATTTCTTTATAAGCATAGATTAGACTAAAATTCATGTAAGTAAGAGAGAGATTTATGTTGAGAGTGACACCGATGTAACCTACTCCTTTCTTCCATTGTTTCTACAGGCAATAAAAAGGTAACTTTTTTATATTCTTCTTTATTTTTGTTTCTTCTTCTTTTTTCTACTCTTCCTCTTTCGGTTTGATGATAGTCCAAGTGAGTCAAATAGTATCGGTATTGCCTTGCTTTAGCGAGTGCCATCAATAGCTCATGAAGATAGATTCTTTCCTATGTTTGTATCATTTCATACTTGCTCGAAGAAGTCTTGATGATGTAATGTGAATTGGGACTGAGTTAATCTTATGAGTTATGTGCTGATCGCCTCCAAATTAAGGTAAACATGCAAGGATTTCAGGTAAGTCATCAACAGGAAAAAGGTAAGTATTTCTTTTACGTTTTCTTTCTTTTCTTTTAAACTTTAATTTAGATCACCTCTATCACCAAATCTCTAGTATTTTTCACTTTCTTTGTACAAAATCACCATCTTCTTCTATCTACAACTTTCACAATTTAACATAACTTATTTTCTTTTTCTTTTCAAGAACCAAAAGAAGAACTTTAACTATTTTTTGTAACTTAAAAAAGAACTTACAAAAATCTTCCATCGAGTCCCTCCTTGAGGATCACGATCCGCATAACCACTTGCTATTGCGGTAGCATTGAGTATCTTGCACGTTTCAATCTTAATTTCTAAACTATCATTTTTTGTGTGCAGGTTTCAACTCAATCAAATTTTGGCGTCATTGTCGGGGAGGTACGGTAAGTAATTCTCTTTTTAAATTTATATTTTTGGTTAACTTTCTTC
Source organism: Agave tequilana (assembly GCA_038442645.1). Taxonomy (NCBI): domain Eukaryota; kingdom Viridiplantae; phylum Streptophyta; class Magnoliopsida; order Asparagales; family Asparagaceae; genus Agave; species Agave tequilana. The sequence continues at coordinate 20,373 of JAVJIF010028126.1, read as the reverse complement.
TTTGTTCTTGGTATACAGTGATAGATATTAAGAAAATTTTTGCTGCAGTGGACATATAAGTGACTCTGGACTTTGCTCAAGATAGCAGAGCCCATATGCCCTCAGATTTGCTACATTCCAGCGGCAATCTGAGTGAACTACTAACCTGTAAATTATTTTTACAGATTAGCAGAATTGCAAAGTTTAAATATCTATAGCTATTTATTTTTTTGTTTAACTCACTGTACATACATTTCTAATTCAACAGTAAAAGGTTGATCGTAAATGCTAAAAATGGATTAGACTTTGCATTTAGGCACATGTCTATTTCATTACATTTTCCATTTGTGTTGAAGTGTGCTGGAACCAAGGTATGTGTGCATAGCATTTATTATAAGATTCATTATTGTATGAAATATTGCTTGAGTGTTACTTTTTCTATATACTTGTACACTGCACTAAACAGAATTATAGGTATGTCCTATAAACAAGATAAGGTTGGGAAGTCATTACCCTCCCTTAGCCCACAAATAATCTCCTCACTCACTAACCCAAGCCTAACTAGAACTGAGTAGACGTTGGCCCTAGGGACATCTCGGACTCAATAGGAGGCTGATCTAAGAGGAAAGTTGATTAGAATTTGACTCTTATCAAATCGGTGTCAAAGGTTGGGGATTAAGGGGCGAAACCTCGAAGGCTGGTGGTTTGGCTTAATTAGACCCGTTGCTTTTAAGCACATATACCTTCTACCAATCTTGCGCCTACCTGACCGATTAACTTGTGGCTAGATTCGACAATATACCCCCCCGTGGATAGTCTAACCAGTTATGAGTCGTTTAGGTCTAAGGTCTACCATAACTTAGGCTAGATTTTTTTCTTTTTATTTGTTTGTTTATTAGTTTATTTTTCTTTATTTTTTTTTTGACATTTCTTGTGTGATATGGCTTATAATAACAATTTTTTCAATTTTAATGGTAATCCATGTTACACCACGACCTCTTTTTTGAATATTACCAACCCGGCATATCATAACTTTAACCAACCTAGCGTGCCGGATTGGCCTTATCCAAATCAATACATGCCCCAGTCCCAATGCTATGAATAAGACTGGAATAAATCACTACTCTTCACAGCGCCAATGGGGATACAACTCCCCCGAGTCATATTGTCAACCACCTTACCAACACCCGGCTTCATATAGTCCTTCTCCTGAGCAACCATTAGAAGAACCAATTGACTTGGAAAAGAGGATGGAAACCTTAAAAGAGCTTGAGTGACGAATTCAAATTCTAGAAGACTCAAAATCCCATCAAAATCTTCAAATCCAGATCCTTACTCTATTTTCAAGAAGAAAATACTGGCTTAGAAAAGAGTATTGATTGCCAAAACACAGAGATATAGTTTAAGAGTTAGAAGGATGTTATCTGGATGGATGTGTGCCTCTGTCTTCCACAATATATCCGCGGTAGTAAGGGCTATGCGGGTCAAATCCACAGGGAGGAATGCAAGCTTTTTGGAACGATTTTCTCTAACAATTAGCTTGGAAAAAAAAGGGATATTGATTGTAAGAAATAGTTTTAGAAGTATAGATTACTAATCATCTATCACAACCAAAGTATTATTCTAAAAGAATAAATATCATATTGAATAAAGAATTATCTACCCTAGGGTTGAGAATCAAGAAAGATGAATAACAATGTTGTAAACTCTAATTCATGTGCACTAATAAAAATCAAACTATAATTCATCCTAATTTCAAAGCATAGCATAAGAAAAGTCTACTTAACATTATGCTATCAAAGTATTTAGATATGAACTATGAATAACCATTTAAGAAGTGCAACTTAAATTAGTTAAACTCAATTATTAATTTATCTTCAAGAAAATCAATTTTAATCCTAGGGTTTTTAATAATAGATACCAATCAATTAATCTTTTAACTAAACTAGGGTTGATCTAGATATTAGCAAACTATAAGTTTTAATTAGTTAAACATATTTTTATTTTTATTTTTAATTTTTATTATGAATAAGAAATGTTGCATGAAAATTAAAAGAAGAAAAACAAATAAGCTAAAGTAGAAATATAAATTGAATTGCAAAATAAGAAAAGTAAAAAGAATAAAGAACCTTTTTTTGGATATCACTGGCCAATTATAAAGCTCTTATTCTTCTTCAAAATAACAAAAACGAAAATACAATAAATTTGAAAAGAAAAGAGGATCTAAAGAAACCCTAAATTTGAGCCTCTCAGAGCTGCCCTTCCTCTGTTGCTATGCAGAGGTATTTATAGGAGAAAACTAGAGGGATAAGAAGTGTATGAAGATAGGAGGAGAAAAATATTTCTGAATTTAAATTCTCCTTTTATCTCCAAACTTGTTTTGACTTATCCGTAGAAATTCAATTCTGTCCTGCAACTTGTTATCATGTTGATCACTGAATATAGCTTATCTTCCAACTGAATTGGAAAGTTTGATCAACATAAGAGTTGTAGTCCTTCAAGTCTTCTTTCTGGAGCATCTTGAATCATCAAATGTGAGTTTCGATAGAGAAAGTTATGATTAAAATACTAAAGGGTGTCCAGTTTGAATCCGAATTAAATTCAGATTTTCTCTCCTTTATCTTCATCTTGTTGGTTCAAATAGAAGTCCATCTCTATCTTTAATTAGAATGATGATTCATCTTGTTCTATCTTTCTCCTCCTCTAGATTTGAATAGCAAGAGTCCCACTTTATCCTTCTCTTTAGCAATTAGGAGTTTTATTTTTATCCTTCCTCTTCCTCCCCTAGATTTTAAATTAATAATTTAAAATCCAAGTTTAGATTAAGTTAGATAAGATAGAAGCTTCTAAATTACTACAATTAATTATGCATGTGGGCTTGTGGACTTTTTTGGGCTTTTGGGCTTTAATTGGGCTTCATTTATTTATTCTTTAATTACTCAAGGCCTGCACAACATTAAACAATAAAACGTCATATAGCAGTGCTTTATAAAAGAATAAGTAGGGAAATATGATGATAAATATGATGATAAATATGCACTTTTGACTACCAATCACACTCCCACACTTATCTTTTTGCTCGTCCTCGAGTAAAATATAAAAAGAAAAAGGAAAAAAACTAATCTATCCTAGCTCACTTTCGTAGGAATCACGATTGCACTTAGCACGTGCAACAAGCCGTTAAACCTCTAGGTACCGTAGAAGACGAGTGTTCTCTCGTGAGGGTTTTTAACGAATTACACCCACAAAATCCATAAAAGACAAAGAATGTCAGTGATTTAATTATTTATTTATATTATTTTGAAAAAGGAAAGAAATATTTGAAATATAATTGAAGAAACTAAGTGATCTATAAGTTTTAGGATTATCATTTTTATTCATTCTTGAACTTAGTCTTTATACAATAATTTTTTATCAATTTTTAGGTGAGGATTAAAATTGAATTTTTGTATAGTCTCTTTCGTTATCCTAAGTCATATGCATCCTTATGAATATGAATCTTTACTAGGGATTCTTTAACTTCGACTTCTATGCCTCTTTAAATTTTTTTAATATATATCTATATATTTGTATAACTCATCTAATTTTCTTTTGTGTAAGTATAAAGGCTTCTTGAGGCCCTCATACCTAACTAATTGACTATTAGATGTGTTAGTACATATATAGATAAAAAAAATTTAGTTTTCTTAGGCTTTCTAATCAACCCATGTATCGAGCCTAATGTCAGTGGCTCCCAAAACCGGTCAGTTTTTAGGGCACCGGGTGCGAAAACACCCCATGGACTTAAGGATTTGAGTGAATTAGGCCACAAAACTAAGAACTTTATTTATAAAATCACCTTTAAGCGTGAATACTTATGCTTCTTGAGGCACATGTATCCAGCTTAATTAGTGAACACTATTTTTTTTATTTTTTTTATATTATTTTTTTAAAAGGCACAAGAGTCTTTGTCTTAGAATCCTAGATGTGTAAGTGTGTTAGGTATGCACATTTTATTAAGGTAAAAATCAAGATTAATTAATTATTCAATTTTTTTCCTATACCTAAAAAAAATCCAACAATTAATTTTATTTCAACCAAGTATTTAGAAATCCTAATCATGATTTTCCTAATTTTTAAGATTAACTTAGATTTCTTTCAAAAGATAAGTCAAAATATTGTTTTCTTTTTCAAAAAGTTTTTTTTAAATTTTTTAGTTAGTATCTACCTATGTTAGTATGTTAGTAAATCCTCCCCTACACCTATCTCATGCATTATCCTCAATGTATGAATGAATGCATGTATGCATGAAAAAAAGAAAGGAAAGGCAAATTTGACCTCAAGGTGGTGGTTCTGATGGTGGTCTGATTAGTCCACGAAATGCGGTCCAATTGAATTTTTGTGGAGTTCGGAAGAACCCACCAGAAATCTCTCTTATATAACCACTAAAATGATGTATATATGAACGATTTTTATTAAAAATTTAACCCCGTCTAATTTTCAAATTTCATAATTAATTTTGAAGTCAATTTTATCAACCACCTTGTCCCAAAATGGAGTGTGAAAAGATAGAATGATTGACTTGGACTTAGAAAGTACGGAACTAATACCGACTCAGGAAAATAACTTAAGTCAAGTAAAGGTTCAGAAATCGAGCTTGGTTCAGGAAGTGGGTCCAAATCAAGAAGTTGAAACTCAAGTCCACATTCATTTTCCCACAATGAAATGTGACTTACTATTGGTGATTTGATTGAGATTTTCCTGCACACAAAAATAAAGAATTTTAGATTTAGAATAAGATGTGCAAGGTGCTCAATTCTAATCCGCGGTAGCAATGGCTATGCGGGTCGTGATCCTCAGGGAGGGACTAGCGATGGAAGCGTTTAAGTAAGTTATCTCTTTTTTTATTTATTTTGTTATTTACAAGGTATTTACAATGAGAAGTGTGAAAGAAATTGGAAAGATGTGGAAGATGTGGTGATCTATACTAAAGAAATAAAAGAAAGAAAATTAAACACATACCTACCTCTTCTGCCCTGCTTACCTTTGCTCTGTTGCAACGACTTACCTTGTCTTGGAAGGCATTCAAGTATGGCGTATAGGATCTTCCACCTTCGCGATCTACACTATGAAAAGAAAAGACAAACCAAAGAGAAGGCTTATTCATCTCCATAGGCCATCAAGGGCACTTCTTGGGCTAGGCAGTCTCAAAGCGACCAGTTCTCACGGTTTGCAAGACATCAGAGAGAAACAATGACATAGAACAAGAATAGAAAAACAAAGATAAAGCAAGAATAGATAAACAATGAAACAAGAAAACAAACCAACCTTGAGTAGATTTTATTAACAATGGGAGAAAGTAAGACTTACACCGATGTCACCTCAGTACAAGTATGAACTTCTTCCCCCACGAAAGCATCCTCCACTCTCAGTTACAAAAATTACAAAAGAAAACGAAAATAAAACCTAACCTACAACTAGAAGAAAGCCTAAAAACCCTAACTTTTTCCCTGTACTGCGCTGGACGCCCTTCTCGGTTGCTCTGCAGGGGTATTTATAGGTGCAGAAGGAAGTAGAGTCCCAGAACGACTCCTCCACGAAAACTGGTGACCAGATAAGTCAGGAATGCCGCGGAAACGCGACTTGGACCGCGTTTCCACGGCCAAGTGGTGGCTGATGGCCACACGCTTTCGCGCGTGGCCTCCTCTGGTCCGTCCATCAGGTTGATTCTTCTGGAAGTTGTATCTCGACTCTTTATTTTGGATTTTCGGGATAACTTGGGAAGCAAGTTACCCTAAATCCAAATCTTTCAATATCTTTTTAAAACAAATTTCATCTCTTCACTCTATTTATCCTCATCCTGCAAGCATTTAGGATTTAGTAGAAGTCCATCCCTTTACTCTTCTTTTGATATTTGCAACTTTTGCAATTTGTAATTGCAACTTTGACATTTGATAATTGTAACTTTTCACTAGGGCTTGGACATGAGCTTTTGGGCTTCTTTTGGGCTTCTTTTGGGCTTTATTCTTTATTTAATTAATTACTCAAGGCCTGCACACATTAAATAATAAAACATTAGTAATTGTGCATAATTATAGGAATAAATATGAAAATGTGATAGTAAATATAGTGATAAATATGCACTTTTGACTACCTATCACACCCCCACACTTATCTTTTTGCTCGTCCTCGAGTAAAAATCAAAAAGAAAAAGAAAAACTAAACTAGCTAACTCACTTTCGTAGGAATCACGATTGCACTTAGCACGTGCAACAAGCCGTTAAACCCCTAGGTTACCCTAAAGGACGAGTGTTGTCTCGTGAGGGTTTTCAGCGGATTACACCCACAAAATCCATAAAAAGGAAAATATTTGAAATACTTTTGAAAAGACTAAGTAATCTATAAGTTTTTAGGATCCTCATTTTTATTCATTCTTAAACTTAGTCTTTATATAGTAAATTGTTATTCTTTTTAGGTAAGGGTCAAAATTGAGTTTTTGTATAGTCTTTTTCGTTACCCTAAGTCATATGCATCCTTGTGAATTTTTACTAGGAATTCCTTAACTTGGACTCTCATGCCTCTTTATTATTATAATTATATATTTTTTTCTTTTTTTTAATATGTATAACTCATCTAATTTTCTTTCGTGTAAGTATCAAGGCTTCTTGAGGCCCTCATACCTAACTAATTGACTATTAGATGTGTTAATACATATATAATATATATATTTTTAGTTTTCTTAGGCTTTCTAATCCACCCATGTAGCGAACTTAAAGTCGATGACTCCCAGACTGGTTGGTTTAGGGCACCAGGTGAGAAAACACCCATCGGACTCAAATTCGAGTGAACTAGGCCACAAAACTAAGGACGCTATTTATAAACTCACCTTTAGGCGTGAATACTTATGCTTCTTGAGGCACATGTATCCAGCTTAATTAGTAATTTTTTTATATTTATATTTTTTATTTTTTTTTTATATATGAGGCACAAGGGTCTTTGTCTTAGAATCCTAGATATGCATTAGGTATGCACATTTCATTAAGGTAAAAATCAAGACTAATTACTTATTCAATTTCTCCTCCTATACCTAAAAATTAAACAATTTATTTATTTTGACCGAGTTTTTAGAAATCCTAATCATGATTTTCCTAATTCTTAAGACTAACTTAGATTTCTTTCAAAAGATAAGTCAAAATATTTCCTTTTTTTTGAAATTTTTTATTAGTATTTACCTATGTTAGTATGTTAGTAAAGCCTCCCCCACACTTATCTCATGCATTGTCCTCAATGTATGAATGAATGCATATATGCATGAAAAAGAAGAAAGGGAAGGCAGATGTTACCTCAAGGTGGTGGTTCCGGTGGTGGTCTAATTGGTCCACGAAATGCGGCCCAATCTACTTTTTGTGGAATTCGGAGGAACCCACCAGAAATTTTTCTTGTATAACCCACTAAAATGTATGTATGATCATTTTTTAATAATTCCACCCCCATCAAATTTCCAAATTCCATAATTATTTTCAGAGTCAATTGTGTCAACCGCCTTGTCCCAAATGGAGTGTGAAAAGATGGAATGATTGACTTGGACGTGTGAGGTATGGGAACGAATACCGACTCAGGAAAGAAACTTAAATCTAGTAATGGTTCAGGAGTCGGTCTTGGTTCAAGAAGTGGGTCCAAATCAAGAAGTTGAAACTCAAGTCCACAATCATCTTCCCACAATGGAATGTGACTCAATATGGGTGATTCAAGTTCAGGAATGATAGGTGTGGGAATCAAAACTGACTCTAAAAGATTACCTAAGTCGGGTAACAAAACAGGAGTCAATAATGTTTCAGGTATTTGAACTTGATCACAGATTTGAGAATCTAGGTCACATATCTCATTGAGTTCAATATAAAAATAAGAACTTGCCAATTTATCCATGGGACTTTTAAAATTATAAAATTGGTCAAGTTCAATATGATCATAAAAAATGGGTGATTCAATTTCATGATGAATTGGCACAAGATCCAATGTTGACTCGGGAAAAGTAAAATCAGGTGAAGACACCGAAGTCATTATTGAATCAGGAAGTAGAATTGAATCACCAAGTGGAAGATCATGATCATATTCATGCTCAAGTTCTATTTCAGGAAAGGAATAACTTGCCAAACTATCAAAAATTGGAGTTTCGGCAAGTTCAAATGATGGTACTGAATTAGAATCTTGTTATCCAAAGCAACGTGACTCTTCGGCTCTAAGAGAGTGGTCAGCGATATCAGAATTGGCCGAACGGAGAGAACGCAAAGATTGAACCATCATATCTATTTCATGATCACGAGCTAATCTAGCCTGAGTCATGACTTCAAGCATCTTTTCATAGTCGATTGGTGCATCATTTTGTGATTGGACATGAAAAGAGGAAGTGTTGTTGTGACAATCGTGATGAAGTTGTGAGTTGGTCAGATTCGGTAACTGTTGCTCGGACTCATGCATCATCATGTCTAAGATTGATGGTAATTGTTGCTTGGACTCATGCATACACATCATTTCCCGGATAGATAGTTTTCTATTCTGAATGGGTGGATCTGAGTATGAATCTTGGGAATATTGTGGACAAGGTGGATATGGAGGACAAGTTGGTTGAAAATTGGACTCGGGGGAAGCGAAACCCCATGAACTCTGTGAAGAGTTGAAAGTGGTATAAAAATTATGGTCATAAGATGGGGGGCATGGGTTATATTCATTCGGATAAGACCATTCCGGCACACTAGATTGGTCAAAGTTATGATATGCCGGGTTGGTAATATCCGAAAAAGAGGGTGGTGTGTAATATGGATTAAAATTGGAAAAATTATTATTATATGCCATATCACACAAACACAAACAAAGAAAAAGAAAACAAACAAATAAGCAAACAAAAAAAATTCTAACCTAAGTTAGGGTAGACTTATGACCTAGACGACTCCTAACTGGTTAGACTGTCCACGGGAGGTAGGGTGTAGACTTTGACCACAAGTTAATCAGCCAGGTAAGGGAAAGAGTGGTGGGAGGTTTTCCGTCAAAGACGTTCCTTAATTAAATAACCACCAATCTTCGGGCTTTCGGCCCTCAATCCCCTTCCTAGACATTGATTTGGCAGGAGTCAAATTCCAACACTGTTCCCCCTTAAGATAATCTCCTAATTGAGTCCGAGATGTCCCTAGAGCCAACGTCTACTTATTTTTAGTTAGGCTTGGGTTAGTGAGTGCTTGGAATATGATTTTTGGGCCAAGGAAGGGTGATTAAATCCCCACCTTATCTTGTTATGGGTTAGTGCCCTTAAGATAAGTTTGTGCAAGTGTACAAAATATGTAAATAATTCACTCAAAGCAATGAAAATCAACCAAGAGATGAGTCCTATTCTATATGCAATGCGAACGTACCTTGCTCCAGCACTCTTCAACAGTAAAAATAAAGGAATTGAAAAGACACGTGCCTAAAATGCAAACGTCTAATCAATTTTTTTCTTTTTCAACAAGTATTTTACTGTTGATTAATTAGCAGTGTGCAGGTTTATCACAGAACAAATATAACGGAGCTGACAAATCAAATTTCAGATTGCAGCAACCTGCAGAAAATTCAGTAAGTAGTTCTCTACTACTGCCGCAGATCCGCGGCTATTGCCGCGTTTGCACGGCAAGGTAGTAGGCTCTGCTGCTCTGCCTTCGAGGGCAGAGGCACAGAGTTGCTATATGTCCTTTGCTGCTATTATTATTCCTGTTCTCCAAACCTGCAAACAGAAAGAATAAAAGAATTAGTTAATTTTTTTATTTAGAGAATAACTTACCGTCCCACCCCGGAAACGGCACCAAAATTTTGATTGAGATTTTCCTGCACACAAAAATAAAGAATTTTAGATTTAGAACAAGATGTGCAAGGTGCTCAATTCTAATCCGCGGTAGCAATCGCTATGCGGGTCGTGATCCTCAGGGAGGGACTAGCGATGGAAGCGTTTAAGTAAGTTATCTCTTTTTTTATTTATTTTGTTATTTACAAGGTATCTACAATGAGAAGTGTGAAAGAAATTGGAAAGATGTGGAAGATGTGGTGATCTATACTAAAGAAATAAAAGAAAGAAAATTAAACACATACCTACCTCTTCTGCCCTGCTTACCTATGCTCTGTTGCAACGACTTACCTTGTCTTGGAAGGCATTCAAGTATGGCGTATAGGATCTTCCACCTTCGCGATCTACACTATGAAAAGAAAAGACAAACTAAAGAGAAGGCTTGTTCATCTCCATAGGCCATCAAGGGCACTTCTTCGGCTAGGCAGTCTCAAAGCGACCAGTTCTCACGGTTTGCAAGACATCAGAGAGAAACAATGACATAGAACAAGAATAGAAAAACAAAGATAAAGCAAGAATAGATAAACAATGAAACAAGAAAACAAACCAACCTTGAGTAGATTTTATTAACAATGGGGAAAAAGTAAGACTTACACCGATGTCACCTCAGTACAAGTATGAACTTCTTCCTCCATGAAAGCATCCTCCACTCTCAGTTACAAAAATTACAAAAGAAAACGAAAATAAAACCTAACCTACAACTAGAAGAAAGCCCAAGAACCCTAACTTTGGCCCTGTACTACGCTGGACGCCCTTCTCGGTTGCTCTGCAGGGGTATTTATAGGTGCAGAAGGAAGTAGAGTCCCTGAACGACTCCTCCACGAAAACTGGTGACCAGATAAGTCAGGAATGCCGCGGAAACGCAGCTTGGGCCGCGTTTCCGCGGCCAAGTGGTGGCTGATCGCCACGCGCTTTGGCGCGTGGCCTCCTCTGGTCCATCCATCAGGGTTGATTCTTCTGAAAGTTGTATCTCGACTCTTTATTTGAATTTTCTTGATAACTTAGGAAGCAAGTTACCCTAAATCCAAATCTTCCAATATCTTTTTAAAATGAATTTCATCTCTTCACTCTATTTATCCTCATCCTGCAAGCATTTAGGATTTAGTAGAAGTCCATCCCTTTACTCTTCTTTTGATATTTGCAACTTTTGCAATTTGTAATTGCAACTTTGACATTTGATAATTGCAACTTTTCACTTGGGCTTGGACATGGGCTTTTGGGCTTCTTTTGGGCTTTATTCTTTATTTAATTAATTACTCAAGGCCTGCACACATTAAATAATAAAACATTAGTAATTGTGCATAATTATAGGAATAAATATGAAAATATGATAGTAAATATAGTGATAAATATGCACTTTTGACTACCTATCATGATTCAAGTTCAAGAATGATAGGTGTGGGAATCAAAACTAACTCTAAAATATTACTCAAATCGGGTAACAAAACAGGAGTCAATATTGATTCGAAAATTTGAACTAGATCATAAATTTGAGAATCTAGGTCACATTTCTCATTGAGTTCAATTTCATAAAAATGAGAACTGGCCAATTTGTCAATGAGACTTTCAAAAGTATGAAATTGGTCAAGTTCAATATGATGATCATAAAAGATTGGCGATTCAATTTCATGATGAATTGGCACAGGATCCAATGTTGACTCGGGAAAAATATTGAAATCAGGTGAAGACACCGGAGTCATTATTGAATCAGGAAGTAGAATTGAATCATTAAGTTGAGATATATTCATTGTCAAATTCTATTTCAGGAAATGAATAACTTGCCAAACTGTCAATGTCATTTTCAAAATTTGGAGTTTGGGCAAGTTCAAATGATTGTACTGAAATGGAATCTTATTTTTCAAAACAAGATGACTCTTCGGCTCTAATAGAATGATTAGCGACATCATAAATGGTCAAACGATGAGAATGGAGAGTTTGGACCATTAGATCTATGTCATGATTACGAGCGATTTTAGCCTGAGTCATGGCTTCAAGTATCTTTTCATAGTCGATTGGTTCATCGTTTTGTTGTGATTGGACTTGAAAAGATGAAGTGTTGTGAAATTCGTGGTGAAATTGTGAGTCCGTCAGATTCTGTGATTATTGCTTGGACTCACGCATAATCATTTCCAAGATTGAAGGTTTTTTATTTTGTGATTGTTGCTTGGACTCACGCATACTCATTTCCATCATTTCCAAGATTGATGGTTTTCTATTTTGAACTGGTAGTTGTGAGTATGAATCTTGAAAATATTGTGGACAAGGTGAATAAGGAGGACAAGTTGGTTGAAAATTAGACTTGGGGGAGATGAATCCACATTGATTGTTTTGAAAATTATGGTCATAAGATTTGGGACATGGGTTATATTGATTTTGATAAGACCACTCTGGCACACTAGGTTGCTTAAAGTTATGATATGCTGGGTTGGTAATATCTGAAAAAGAGGTAGGGGTGTAATATGGATTACCATTAAAATTGGAAGAATTATTGTTATAAGCTATATCACACAAACAAAAAAACAAATAAGCAAACAAATAAAAAGAAAAAAATATCTAACCTAAGTTAGGGTAAACCTAGACCTAGACGACTCCTAACTTTAGACTGTCTTTAAGAGGTATATTGCCGACCTTAACTACAAGTTAATCGGCCAGGTAGGTGGCAAGGTTGGTGGGAGGTAATCCGTCAAAGACGTTCCTTAATTAAGTAATCACCAACCTTCGGGCTTTCGGCCCTTAATCCCCTTTCTAAACACCGATTTGGCAAGAGTTAATTTCGAACAACTTCTTCCTTCAGCCAATCTCCTAATGAGTCTGAGTTACCCTAAGGCCAACGTCTAGTCAATTTTTATTTTAGGGTTAGGGTTGTGAGTGCGACGAAGATGATTTATGGGCCAAGGGAGGGTGATGAAATCCCCACCTTATGTTATTTATGGGTTATACCCTTAAAGTGATTTAGTGTACGTGTAAAGCAATAGACAAATATTCACTCAAAAGCAGTAAATCAGCCAAGGGTGCTTCCTAGTCTGTATGCAATGCGAACGTACCTTGTCTTCAGCACTCTTCAACAGAATTTTAAAAAAATTAAATAGACACATGCCTATGATGCAAGAGTATAATTTTTTTTAATCAACTAATAGGTTACTGTTAATTAGTTAGCAGTATGCAGGGTGCTCACAGAGAAAACTTATCAGAGCAGTAAACAGAAATTGCAATTTGCAGCAACCTGCAAAAAGTTCAGTCAGTAATTCGCTACTATAGCCGCAGATCCGCGGCTATTGCCGCGTTTGCGTGGCTAGATAGTAGGCTCTGCTGCTCTACCTTCTAGGGTAGAGGCACAGAGTTGCTATATGTCCTTAGCTGCAGCTAATTTTCCTGTTATCAGATCCTGCAAATAGAAAAAAAATAAATAATTAGTTTTTTTAGAGAATATCGTACCGTTCCTTCCCCGACAACGGTGCCAAAATTTGATTGCCAAAAAATAGAGATATAGTTTAAGGGTTAGAAGGATGTTATCTGGATGAATGCGTATCTCTGTCTTCCACAATATATCCGCGGTAGCAAGGGCTATGCGGGTTGAATCCACAGGGAGGAATGCGATGGAAGCTTTTCGGAACGATTTTCTCTAACAGTTAGCTTGGAAAAAGGGATATTGATTGTAAGAAATAGTTTTAGAAGCATAGTTTACTAATCATCTATCACAACCAAAGTATTATTCTAAAAGAATAAACATCATATTGAATAAAGAATTATCTACCCTAGGGTTGAGAATCAAGAAAGATGAATAACAATGTTGTAAACTCTAATTCATGTGCACTAATAAAAATCAAACTATAATTCATCCTAATTTCAAAACATAACATAAGAAAAGTCTACTTAACATTATGCTATCAAAGTATTTAGATATGAACTATGAATAACCATTTATGAAGTGCAACTTAAATTAGTTAAACTCAATTATTAATTTATCTTCAAGAAAACCAATTTTAATCCTAGGGTTTTTAATAATAGATACCAATCAATTAATCTTTTAACTAAACTAGGGTTGATCTAGAGATTAGCAAACTATAAGTTTTAATTAGTTAAACATATTTTTATTTTTATTTTTAATTTTTATTATGAATAAGAAATGTTGCATGAAAATTAAAAGAAGAAAAACAAATAAGCTAAAGCAGAAATATAAATTGAATTCCAAAATAAGAAAAGTAAAAAGAATAAAGAACCTTTTTATTGGATGTCACTGGCCAATTAGAAAGCTCTTATTCTTCTTCAAAATAACAAAAACAAAAATACAAGAAATTTGAAAAGAAAAGAGGATCTAAAGGAAACCCTAAATTTGAGCCTCTCAAAGCTGCCCTTCCTCTGTTGCTATGCAGGGGTATTTATATGAGAAAAACCAGAGGGATAAGAAACGTATGAAGATAGGAGGAGCAAAATATTTCTGAATTTGAATTCTCCTTTTATCTCCAAACTTGTTTTGAATTATCCGTAGAAATTCAATTCTGTCCTGCAACTTATTATCATGTTAATCGCTGAATATAGCTTATCTGCCTACTGAATTGGAAAGTTTGATCAACATAAGAGTTGTAGTCCTTCAAGTCTTCTTTCTGGAGCATCTTAAATCATCAAATGTGAGTTTCTATAGAGAAAGTTATGATTAAAATACTAAAGGGTGTCTAGTCTGAATCCGAATTAAATTCAGATTTTCTCTCCTTTATCTTCATCTTGTGGTGCAAGATGCCTGGTTCAAATAAAAGTCCATCTCTATCTTTAATTAGAATGATGATTCATCTTGTTCTAACTTTCTCTTCCTCTAGATTTGAATAGCAAGAGTCCCACTTTATCCTTCTCTTTAACAATTAGGAGTTTTATTTTTATCCTTCCTCTTCCTCCCCTAGATTTTAAATTAATAATTTAAAATCCAAGTTTAGATTAAGTTAGATAAGATAGAAGATTCTAAATTACTACAATTAATTATGCATGTGGGCTTGTGAACTTTTTTGGGCTTTTGGGCTTTAATTGGGCTTCATTTATTTATTCTTTAATTACTCAAGGCCTGCACAACATTAAACAATAAAACGTCACGTAGCAGTGCTTTATAAAAGAATAAGTAGGGAAATATGATGATAAATATGCACTTTTGACTACCAATCAAGTATGGAATTCATGATTTAATTCCAAAGTGATCCACTCGATATGATAGAAGTAAGACTTAGTCGATTGGAAAACATGTGTAGGAATAAGGAAACTCTCCCTACCCAATCGTTGACTATTCCCGACACTTCTAGCCATATTGATAAAAATCAAGATCATTGTATCTAGACTTTGACCAAGATTCAATTTCACCACAAAACATCTTGAACTTGACCAATATCAACCAATTGACGAATATGCAAGTTTTTATTTTAATGAGATTGAACTTGATTATGAATGTGAACCCGATCCCCAACTTTGTGATTCAGTTTTCATCTTCAAATCTAATTGACTCCGGTATTCTTACCCAATTTGGACCAATTTCTCGAGCTAACATTTATTCATGTACCCATAGATTTAGAAGTTGAATCACCAATTTTGGATAGTCACATTCCATTGATGGGAGAAGAATATGAATTTCAATTCTTGGATTTGGACTGACTCTCGAACCAAAACTGACTCTCGAACCCAAAGTTGATTTTTCTGAGTTAGTATTGGTTCCTGAACCTATCATTTTTTGAGCCAAGTCTACCATTCTACCAAGTCATATTCTTTTGCTGGAGATAGGTATAGACTATGATGACTCTGTAATGATTTTTTAAGACTGGTCAAGTAAAGGGAATAAGTTTCATGATAGGATCTTTCATGATCCTGTTCATCTTGGGGACTGTAAATATGTAAATAGAAAAGAGGTCAATAAAGGTGGGTTCCGTGAACCACCACATTATCTTGATTGGTTTGCTACTCTTGACCCATTCCGACCACTGATCAGTCACATATACTGCATATACATTGTCACATTACCATACTTTTTATCTAATAAATCCTATAATATGTCTTCTTCTTCTTTGTTAAATGTAGGCCCAATTGCTAAAAGAAAGGAAAGAGAAACAAGCCCAAAAGCCCACCAAATTCTGATTTAATTCAGAATAAATTCGAAATCAAGGCAAATCTTGGCATATCAGAGAGGTTGAAAACCGGTTGAAATGAATCCTCCCAAATCAAGCAGTTAAAGCCAACAATCAAAGGCTGTTTTATCAAATCCTAGAGCTGAAATGAGAAAACCAGCAGAAGATATGGGCGAATCACCAAAGAAGGGAGTTCCACCACTTGGATGTGGCCATCTGGCCACACCAGGGCCGCGGAAACGTGGCCCTAGCCGCGTTTTCGTAGCTTGTTGAAGGCTGTTGGGGAGCGTTTGCTCCCCAATCTTCTCACACCCTCGCCCCTCTGAGTTTTCCCTATAAATACCATGTTCAACAGAGAAAAAAGGGCACAGACTAGGATTAGAATTTTTGTTTATACTTTAAGGTTTAGGCTCTTTGTTAGATAGTACAAAAGTTATATTTTTATTTTGCAATTTGTAGTTCAGTACAAATACCTGTGAGAGAAAGGAATTGAGTGCTTATAACCTGAAGATTGAAGTGACATCAATACAAGAATCAAGCTACATTTTCTTCCACTCATTTTACGGTATATCTTACTTTATTACTTGCATTGTTATTTGTCTTCTATGAGTAGCTAAATCGGTTTTCTGGGCTCACTATTACTCCTCTCTCTGATCCATCTTCTTTTTGAATGGTTTTCATGAAAAAGACCCAATGAATCATCTGAATGCCTAAACTAAAGCCTTACTTTTTTGAAAGTGTTCTTGATGGCACATGAGGATGGATTTGGATTTTTAAACTTCTACTTCTTTTAAAATGTCTCTTGAACTTGTTTTTATCTTATGTGCTTTGCTTAAACCTTTCTAAAAGTAATTTTAAGTTTTTGCCTATGATCAAGTTGAGGCACTAATGATTTCAATAAAAGAACATGTCATTGAGTAGTGAGATAGTGAGCCCAGATTCTCTTCATTATTAGAAAAACAACAAATCACTTTTTCAGCTTTATACAAAATTCACTTTTTCCAAAGCCTCTTCCAAATTTGCAATTTCTCTTTAATCACTTCCCTTCTCTCCATTCTTCTTTTCAATTAAAAAACGAGCACAATTCTTTGTTACTAAACAAAACACCGAAAAGCTTTCATCTCATTCCTCCTCGTGGACACGACCCGTTAGCCCAAATCTACACGGTAATTTCTTAACTCTTTGATTTTTACAATCAATTTTTGGCGCCGTTGCCGGGGAGGGAACGGTGTATTTATTTTTTAACAAGTTTGGTGTGTTGTTTCAGGGACTCCAAGATTCAGATCTAGCATTCAAGCTTTACAAGAGAAGACTTACAAATTCTGTGCCCCTAATCTCGAAAGTAGGGAACAGAATTTCAAGAAATTGCGTTGCAAAAGTTGAAAATTTCGTTGGACTACTAAAACTCTTTTTTGCAGGATATATTGCTCGCAAAAAAAAAAATTAGTTTTTGTACGTTATATTCTTGCTATATCTGCTATCCACCATCCCTGTTTTAATCCAACAGTAATTTGAGTGATTGTTAATTGCTTAAAAAAACGTTTAGACTTGCACTCTAGGCATTTGTCTAATTACGTTTATTTTACAATTACTATTGAGGAGAGCTGGAGACAAGGTACGTATGCATAGCATATAGTTTAGGAAACATTCTTGGGTGATATTTTGCTTTTGAATGTTAATTTTCTGTATCTTGCACACTTTGCACAATAAATTCTAAGGGTAAAATCCAATTCAAGATAAGGTGGGAAGTCATTACCCTTCCTTAGCCCACAAACCATCTCCAAGCACGCACAACCTAAGCCTAAGTAAATCTGATAAACGTTGGCCTTAGGGACATCTCGAACTCACTAGGAGATTATCCTAATGGGGAAGGTGTTAGAATTTGACTCCTGCCATATCAGTATCTACGAAGGGGATTAAGGGTCGAAAGCCCGAAGGTTGGTGGTTACTTAATTAAGGAACGTCTTTGACGGATAACCTCTCACCAATCTTGCCCTAACCTGGCTAATTAGCTTATGGTCAAAGTCTACATTATACCTCCTTTGGACAATTAACCAGTTAGGAGTTGTCTAGGTCAAGGATACCTTAGACTAGGCTTGATTGATTACTCTTGTTGACAATTGGTAAACTTGTTTGTGATTGTGATTGTGTTTGTGTGTGCAAGTGTGGTCAAGAGACCCTAACTCATCTAGGTTGACTAGAAACACATCACCACCCAAGTTTGGACCAAGACCTGATCCGGTATGTCTCAATCAACATCATTGCAGGATAGGTTCTATCCCATTAGAACCCCACTTCCATCTTGCATTCTACTTCCATCGGTTGGTGAATACAATTTTGAGCTCAAGCCTCAATTCATCAACACACTCCCCAAGTTTCATGGCTTAGAGTCCGAAGATGCTTACTTCTTCATAAGAGAATTTGAGGAAGTATGTCTAATGATGAAAATTTCACACCTTGTAGACGATGCTATTAGGTTAAGATTGTCCCTTTCGCTCTTAAGGACTTAGCAAAGAAATGGCTTTACAGCTTAGCGACCGGTTCTATCACATCTTGGGATGGTTTCATTAAGGTCTTCTTGAAGAAATTCTATCCAATTCATAAGACCGCTCTCATTAGAAAGACCATCATCCAATTCAAGCAAGAACCAAGTGAACCGTTTTGGAGGTACTTTGAACGTTTTAAAGACCTCCTTGTCCAATGTCCTCATCATGGAATAAAGAAATGGTGACAATGCCAAATTCTTTATGACGGTGCAAATTCTTTATGACGGTCTAGATTATTCTACCAAAACCTCTTAGAAAGTATGTGCCAAGGGGGATTCTTGCAGAAGGATGAAAATGAAGAATGAGATTTATATGAAAACCTAGCCGAAAAGACCATCAATGGGAACTTACTAGTGAAACCTCTAGGAATTCAAACTCCATCTCTTCAAAAGGAGGTCTCCATTCTATCGAATCATCCATAGCTAATAAGGCTAAGTTAGCGAACCTAGCAAGAAGACTAGAAGCTTTAGAAACTAAGGAACTAAGTCCAGTCAATCAAGTCAGCCTGAACCAATTTCCAACTCCGGGTTGTACTTACTGTCAAGCATTGAATCATCTGTTCGAGGAGTGCCCTGTGTTTCAGGCTCAGCAACAATACCATGAATCGATAAATGCGGCCTTTTCAAAGCCGAACAATAATCCTTACGCACCAACGTACAATCCTGGCTGGAGAAATCACCCTAATTTCTCATGGAGCTAAAATAATAATGACCATTCATGGTCAAATCATGTAAGCCACTTCCATCATGCTAATAATTCTTCAAATCATCAACCCAACTTTTTCAATTTCCATAATAATTCTCTCAACCATCCACCTAACTTTTCAAACTATCAACAAAATTTTCCCAACCAAGCTCCACAATCTTCCTTCCAGAATCCTTAACTAGAAAGGAGAATGACTAACTTTGAGAGAAACATGGAAAGATATATGAAAAACTAAGATTCTCTCATTCAAATTATACAGAGGTTAGAGGTTCAAATGAGCCAACTAGCCACTTCATAGAATGAGAGACAGAAGGGTACCCTACCTAGTCAGCCAATAACCAATTCTAGAAATTCTCAACAAGCTCATTTGGTTGAGGATCAATCATTAAATCAATGTAATGTTGTTCATACCTTGAGGTCAGCAAAGAAAGTTGATAATCAAGTGTCAACGCCAACCAATCCCATTCAGTACAACCACAATCAAGCATTCACCTCATATAATCCAAATCATTCCAAATCTAACGAATCTGAAAAGGATAAGTTAACCAGTCAGGTGCACCAGCCTATAATACCATTTCCTAATAGGCTGAACAATAACAAGCAAAATCTACACATGGATAAGATAATTGAGATATTTAATTAAGTGAAGATAAATGTGCCACTTCTTGATGCCATCCAACAAGTCCCTTCCTATGCTAAGTTTCTTAAGGACATGTGCACTAAGAAGAGAAAGACTAATGTACCAAAAAAGGTCTTCTTAGCCACTAATATTAGTGAGCTACTATCGGGTCCGATCCCTATTAAGTATAAGGATCAGGTAGTCCCACCATTGCCTGGACAATAGGACAAGCTGAGATTAGTCATGCACTTCTTGATTTGGGGGCAAGTATCAACTTGCTTCCATTCTCAGTTTATCAACAACTCGGGTTAGGCGATTTTAGTCCAACTCGAGTCATTATCTAACTGGCTGACCGTTCAGTAAAAGTTCTAAAAGGGGAGATTAATGATGTCCTTATCCGGGTTGGGGAGTTTATTTACCCTGTCGATTTCATAGTTCTAGAGACATAACCTATGTCCAACTTCAATCATAGGGCTCAAACTCCTGTTATCCTAGGGCAACCATTCCTTACTACAGCCAATGCCATCATCAATTGTAGGAATGGGTCAATGAGGTTAACTTTTGGGGACATGACTA